>BMAU01005634.1:0-87803 GCA_019973935.1 Trichonephila clavipes
ATACCTACAACGTCGAAAAATGTGGAAATTTTGATGGCCCAACCAAAACAAGTACTTGTGCCGAATACTTGAAACCATGGCCAAACAAATGAATATTACATTACGAACGAAAACTTTTACTTCGACATTTTTTTTTTTTGACATTATCACCATACTCAAGATTGCTTTGTATTGTTTGTCTTCTTTCCATCTGTATACCTATTTTTTTTTATTCTTTATTATTAGTTTTGATTTTCTGATATATATTTGTCTGTTTTTAATAATTGTTTTATTTGTAAGTTTAATTCCTCTAGCCTTTCGGTTTTATTTCGGCGAAATCTCGAAATACACTGCATTTTTTGCGTAGACGCATGCTTGGCTGCGATGATGGCCGATGTAGAATGGACATGCACACATCAGTATCCCTCCTAGTTCATTAATGACGTAATGCCGAGAGAGCGCCACTTATCTGATGGTTGGCGGTTCGAGGATAACGAGTAAACCAGACGGGAATAGAAACGATTGCGCGAGAGACGACCGAGAGAAGCGACGGCGATGAGACGATGACGAGGGCGCTGGAACGAAACGCCTCGTGGAATCCAACGATCTAATGATGTTTCGATTACTTTACTAACTTTTAGCCCTCCCTTGTAAATAATTCCTTAATAAATGTATATTTAACTCAATCTGGCCGTTGTCACTCTCTATATGGAGGCTCGGCCTTTCCTTTAACTTAAAATCCCCTAGAAAACCGAAGCAAAAAGGACGATGACGATGCAAGAAAAAGTGAATATATTCAATGTGTTCTTCAATGTGTGTTAGACGATTTTCTTCAAGTGCATTTATTCTTCAAAGCGTTTTTCAACGTGTGTTTGACGATTTATTTCAAGTGTTGTGTGAAAGTTCACGATTCTGAAGATATTTATTTATTCGATAATTTTGCCGACACATCAAGATTTTCTTCAACACTATACATTCATGAAAGTTAATATTCAACAATCAAGACGTTGTATGCAAAAGTTTACCGTGAGTTTTTATTTCCATTGTTTTTTACAAACTCTCAGTGATTGTGGAAATATATTTTGAAACTGCTAATGTGACTGTGATACAATATATTTTTTTTTAACTTGTACAACTGCTACTAGTGACATTTTTATTCTAGACTTTAATCTTTTCATAGCGTATTAATTTTTTTTTTTCTGTGTTGAAATATTTTACTCACATATCATTTTAAGTGATCTGCAAATATTTGTATATTTTTACGTATTTTTGGTTCAATTTAAGTGATTTATTATGTCTTATTTAACACTGAATGATATCCCAGTTATCGCGCAAGCTTTGAAATTTGGCAATACGCAAAATGTAAAATTATTGTATTCTGTTGTTTTTAACTATCACCCATTCAGTTGACCTCCTAGAGAACAATTGCGAAAGTTTACGGGTTTCGCACAAGATTTTTGATATTGAAGACTACTCCGCCGTTATTTTTAAAAAATTTAACCTACCCGATTTAATCTGTTTAGCTAATTTTTACAACTAGAAACAAATGGAACTGCCGAAGAACTTTGTAATAATATTTTTGTTTTCACTAGCTGATTTATCCGCTTTTCATAATAAATTAAATACACGAGATGTAAAGAATGCCTCATGTGGATGCAGAAAATTCCTTTGCTTCCCCCACTTTCTACAGACAGGAAATCGGCTGACGCACTTAACCAAATTAATGAGTCAGCTGTTCCTCTATTTCGAAAAAACGATTTATCGTGATTTTTTGTTAAAGATTTACTTCTAACTCTTCGTTCTTTTTCAGTGCAGATGACTCATACTCAATTGAACATTTTTTCTGATGTGGAGGAAAATTTAACGTTTTGCCCAATAACCGAACAACAAAAAATTGTTTTGTAAAACGGCTTTTGACAGGAACTGCAAAATTATTTATTCAATCTCAGCGTGGTATAAACTCTTACAGTTGTATAAAAACATTACTTATTCAGGAATTCGGAAAAAAATTAAACAAGCTCAATTGCATGCGAAGGAATTACAACAGCAGAAAAATGCGGCCTAATGAAACGGTATTCCAATATTTAGTCGCTATTCGGGAATTAGCGAATCGAGGTCAAGGGTTTCTCGGACGAAACTTCAATTATGGAATATTGTATTAATGGAATCCCCGATTCTCCTTCAAATAAGCTAATATTATATGGATGTACAACAATTCAGGAATTTAAAGAAAATTAGGAATTTATGACAAAAATATTTCAAAATAAAAGCAAAAATCATTCTTATGATACGTCGCGTAGTCCAAAACTTTAGTAGCCAACGCCGTGATGTTGAAAGTACACTTCATAAACATCGAAATGATAGATATCCAAAATTCAATGCACCAAAGCCTAATTCAAAATTTGAGAATAAAAATTTCAGAGATAGGAATCACGTAACTTGTTTTAATTGTTCGGGATCCGGTCATATTTCTAAATTTTGCCCAGATAAACATCGTGGTCCAAAGTGTATATTATGCGAAAATTTTGGACATAAATCTGATGCTTGTCCTCAAAAAAATATCCCTTCTTCTAATAATGTTGATGAAATTACCCATTAACTACTATGTGTAAAGAAGTTAAAATTTTATCTAAAAATATTATCTTTAGTTGATACGGAAGTCAAGTAACCTTAATGAAAGAAAGTGCTATGGAATCAATTAGGCTCCCCTTCTTTAATAAATAGTGGTAATATACTAACTGGTTTTGGCCTTTCAAAACTCATGTAATTGGTTCGTTCAACTCAACTGTTTCAATTGACAACCAAGACTTTCCTGTTAAAATTAATGTTGTCCCCAACCACTCAATGAACTTTGATATTATTATTGGTTGTAATCTAATTAAACAAGCTAATTTGACTATCACCCCCTGATAGTGTTATGTTTTCTAAGCTACAAAACGAAGTATCCGACGCTTCTCCACAACCATTTGTTTTCGCAATTACTGACGACATTCCTAAATTTGATATTGGCCCTGAAATTCCAAAACAAACTCGTAATGATGTTGAGGCATTACTCGTATGTTATAGGCCGAAATAAAATTAAAACGACGGATATTGAGTTAAGCATTACCGTGACGGACGACAAACCAATTTATCATTCTCAAGACGGTTACCTTTTACTGAACGTGATATAGTAGATAAACAAATAGATGAATGGATACAAAATGGTGTTATTGAACATGTTCATCTCTTATGCTAGCCAAGTCCTAGTAGTCCGCAAAGACGGCAGTCCACGAGTCTGCATTGATTTTCGAAAATTAAATCGTGTGTTGTTAAGGATCACTATCCTCTGCCCTCATTGAGGGATATTTTGTAGATAAACTTCAGGATGCTAGAGTTTTCAGTACCATTGATTTACGTAATGGTTTTTTCCATGTGCCTGTTAACAAACAGAGTCGCCCATATACCTCCTTTGTAACACAAAATGGTCAATTTCAGTTCCTTAAAATGCTTTCGGACTCTCTACATGCCCTTCAACGTTTCAACGTTTTATCAATACAGTTTTCGTGACTTAGTTGTTCAAGGAATTGTTCTCCCCTTACATGGATGATGATAGTTATCCTTGCTAAAAATGAATCTGAGGCTATTGAGAGACTCAAAAAAAAAAGTTCTTCAAGTGTCCAGTGATTACGGATTGAAATAAATTTTGATAAATGTCAATTTCTGCATAGGAAAATTGAATTTTTTAGGCCATATTATGAAAATAATAAAACTTTTTCCTTCCCTTCTAAAAACTAAATCAGTTGTCATTACCCCGAAACAAAAACAACTAAAGAAGTTCAACGTTTTTAGGTCTCACTGGATATTTTCGTAAATTTATCCCTGCTTATTCTGTGTTGCTAAGCCACTTAGTGATCTTTTACGTAAAGATACTCCCTTTCAATTTTGATGTAAAAACAAAAAGCTTCCTTGACGAGTTAAAACGTTTGCTCTGTCAAAAAAACCTGTCTTAGGTATATATCGACAAAATTGTGAAACCGAAATACATACTGATGCATCAATCGACGGACTTGCTGCTGTTTTAATACAAAGATTCCCCTATGATAATTCCTTACATCCTATATTACATGTCTAGAAAAACGTCCGAAACGGGGAGAAAATATACCAGCTACGAACTCGAAGTTTTAGCAATCATAGAAGCTCTCAAAAAATTTAAAGTGTACATTTTAGAATGCCTTTCAAAATAATTACTGATTGTAATGTATTACAAAACTATGAGTAAGAAAGATCTAAACACACGAATCGCGCGTTGGGCCCTGAATTTACAAGATTATGATTACACCATTTTACATCGCTGTAAGGCCTAAATGGCCCATGTCGACGCTTTTAAGTAGAATACAGGTTTTAACAAACCAGTGTAATGATTCTATTGTGCATATGATAAAAGAATCTCAAGAGCTGGACCCACACATTCTTTCCATAAAAGCTCTTCTTCAAAAGGGTCCATATGATAACTACTGTATTAAAATAATATACTATATAAATTTATTGACGGTGCCGAAGTCCTTGTTATTCCGGACGAGATGCAGCATCACTTTATCAAAAATGCTCACGACAAAGGACATTTTTCAGTTAAAGAACTCTAGAACATATAAAAAATAAATATTTTTATACCGCAACTTCAATCCAAAATTGAAAAATATATTTCTAATTGTGTAACATGTATACTGAAAAAATAAAAAGTCTGGTAAACAAGAAGGATTTCTCCATCCTCTTGTCAAAGATGATATGTCACTAAATACATACCATATCGATCATCTTGGTCCTTTAGCAACTTCAAGTAAAAACTACAAATTCATTTTAGCTGTCATTGACTCTTTCACTAAATTTGGTTTGGTTATACCACCCACAAAACTACATCTACTTCTGAGGTAATAAAAATTAGACATTCAAAAAACTACATTTGGAAATCCTCGTTTTCTTATCACTGATCGTGGAACTACTTTCACTTCTGACGAATTCCGCACTTATTGTTCGGAACAAAAATTACACTTCACCATATTACTACAGGTTTGCCACGTGCTAATGGTCAAGTAGAACGCATTAATCGAACAATTATTCCTGTCTTATCTAAGATGTCAGAAAGACGATCCCCACGAAATGGTTCAAACATGTTCCTTCACTACAAGAAGTTCATAAACTCAACATTCCAACGAAGCATTAACACCACTCCTTTTGAATTACTCTTTGGAACACAAATCAATAACAAGACTGATTTGCGCATTCAACAATTAATCGACGAACAACTACAACTCGAATTTAATGAAAACAGAGAACTCCTACGTAAAGCGGCAAAAACGCAAATACTTAAAAATGAAAACAAAAAGTCTTATAATCTTCGACGAAAATCTCCTTATTTATACAGTGTTAAGGACTTAGTTGCTATTAAAAACGCAACAAGGACCTGGACAAAACTCTGCAATAAATTTATCGTCCATATAAAATAACACAAGTAAAACCTAACGATACCTACAACGTTGAAAAGTGGAAAATTTGATGGCCCAACCAAAACAAGTACTTGTGCCGAATACTTGAAACCATGGCCTAACAAATGAATGTTACATTACGAACGCAAACTTTTACTTTAACATTTTTTTTTTTCGACATTATCACCATACTCAAGATTGTTTGTATTGTTTGTCTTCTTTCCATCTGTATACCTATTTTTTATTCTTTATTATTAGTTTTGATTTTTCTGATACATATTTGTCTGTTTTAATAATTGTTTTATTTGTAAGTTTTATTCTCTAACAGTTTTATTTCATGAAATTTTGAATACACTGTATTTTACATGCGAGGACGCATGCTTGGTCATGATGGCCGATGTAGGAATGGATGTGCACATATCGTATCCTCCTACGTTCATTAATGACGTAATGCCGAGAGAGCGCCACTTATCTGACAAGGCGGTTCGAGGATAACGAGTAAACCAGACGGGAATAGAACGATTGCGCGAGAGACGACCGAGAGAAGCGACGGCGATGAGACGATGACGAGGGCGCTGGAACGAAACGCCTCGTGGAATCCAACGATCTAATGATGTTTTGATTTTTTTACTAACTTTTAGCCCTCCCTTGTAAATAATTCCCTTAATAAATGTATATTTAACTCAATCTGGCCGTTGTCACTCTCTATATTACTAAAATCATTTCTGCTTGATTATGTTTTGAGTTTTTGAGTTCTCATAATTAATTAATAAAGATTAATTTCATGTCTAATTTTTGCTTTTAAAAATAGTTTATATAACTTAAAAACAGTGCTTCTCAAACTTTCAATACTGGCGTCCCTTTTTGAAATCACAATTTTATCGCGCCCCCCATATACATAATAATTTACTGAATGCAATAATAATGCACTTTTACGATAAAGCAACAATATTTATTATAAACCGTACAAATTCATGACATAAGTATTAAATTTTGTATATGTTACTTTTAAGCAAAAAAAAGTTAAGTAATAGGATAATTACTAAGTTATTTTTCCTTTCTCTGATATTTAAATTGGAACATATTACAAAATGCGGTGTGGTGCTTAGAAGACAAAATATAGATATCAGCTAAATATAGAAGATGAACTCAGAGGGTCAATTTCTTATCTTAAAACTCCTTTCAAAAACTTTGCTCTGTAAGACAAGCCCATGGAAGTAGCTAATAATTATTAAACTTGTTCTTAATTTAGTATTAATTAATTAGTCATAAAATACTCTGTGCACCACTCATACATTAAAAGCAGTGTTTCTCAAACTTTCAATACTGGTGACCCAATTTTCAATCATAATTTTTGTCTCGCCCCCTGTACAACAATAATGTATTTACTGCTATAAAAATGCACTTTGAGAGAGACGCTAAAGTTACAATACGATCTTAATTATAAACCGTACAAATTAATACGATAAGTATATTAAATTTTATTGTATATTTTAAGTAATATATATTTTAAGAAAAATACTTAAAATATATATTACTTAGAATTATGTTATTTTTCTTTCTAATTTTTTAAATTGGAACAGATCGCAAAATGATGTATTTAATTAAAGATTTATTTCCTTCAACATTCATTTCTCAAAGTACAAATGTCATTAGAAAAATAGTCTAGTCAATGTGGCTCTCTGTCATATCTATCACATCTAGCATTATAGGGTATGTTTGCGTGAGTCTGGGCAACCTATCGGTCGTCTGCGCAAAACATGTAAAAATG
Source organism: Trichonephila clavipes (assembly GCA_019973935.1). Taxonomy (NCBI): domain Eukaryota; kingdom Metazoa; phylum Arthropoda; class Arachnida; order Araneae; family Nephilidae; genus Trichonephila; species Trichonephila clavipes. Next base: position 7,216 of record BMAU01005634.1, read on the forward strand.
CTTTTTCCTCGTACAATTCCAGTCAGTTTTGGTCGACTCAATACTCCTATAGCTACCGAATCTAGCTTGAATGTACATTTTTTTAATTTCCACGTTAATTGTAATTCACGGTAATTAAGTATTTACGGCAGTAGATTAAAACAATATCATACATACATTTTTAAGTCGTAAGTAAACATTCGACCATAATAAAGAATCAACAAGTACACAGACGAACGAGCATGGTTCCGAAAATTAAATCAAGGCGATCTTCTCAAAAATACTTAAATTTTGGATTTACCACTACTGAAGTAAATGATGGAAAAAAAGCCCCAGCTCGATATGTGTTAAAACTTACAAATCTGTAGAACAACATGGGAAAGTTGTTTTTAAAACATGTAAAATCATTTAGCTATGTTGGCAAAGAATTTTAAAAAGTATTTTCTGGATGAGGACAGCTTGGTAGCAAGTTACGAGTGGATTAGGGATCTATTTCAAGATACTCCAGAAGGGCTCTCAACTTCCAAAGAAGAAATCGTCATAGATTTCACATCCAATGAAAAACTAAAAGGCAATTTTTGTAATAAATCGCTCTTTGAATTTGGGGTAGAGGTGGATGAGGAATTATCTGTACTGAAAACAAAAGCACTTTGTATACTATTACCATTTTCAACATCCTACCTTTTTCAAACCGGATTTTCTGCAGTGGATGCCTTGAAGACAAAATATAGATCTCAGCTAAATATAGAAAAATAACTCTTTAAGTGTCAATTTCTGATATTAAAACCTTCCTTTGAAAAACTTTTCTCTACAAGAAAAGCCCGTGGAAGTCCCTAATAATTATTAAACTTGTTCTTAATTTAGTAATAAGATTGATTGATTGAATATTAACGTCGCACTGTTCAGCTGCACGAGGGCTTTTGACGACGGACCACGTAATTTTGAACCATGGTCAAGTGACGTGGATGACACCTGAGCTGGCACCCTTCTCTCCCTAACTACCACTCCACACCAACGGGAAAGCGTTTCAACTCTCAACAGATTTAACATGCATCGCTGCCCTACATGGCGGGTCTTTAGTGGTACTGGGCCGAACTCGTGACAAGGCAAGCCACGATCCGATACCTATACCACTCGGCTACCGCGGCGCGAAATTCAGTAATAAGAAATTATTAATAAAATACCTTCTTCAGTACTGATACATCAAACGTATACTGGCTGAAACACCGACTCTTCGCACGAGTTCATTTTTAAAAAATAAAACATTATTCTTGATATAATAGCTGAACTGCGAGAGTAACACTGTGTGCACGACATTGTATACAAAAATGTAAAATGATTTTTTAGATAAATGCTATAATTGTAAATAACTGTTTAAAGAACTGTAATTTTAAACCTCACACAATTAGCATTTAGAATTAATGTTAAATTATGAAAAAGAATATAAAATTCCGATGAAGAATAATTGTGTTACTTTTTAACATTTAAAGCCAGTAGACTTCAAAATGTTTTAACCGGGAGCAGGCGCGTACTCGATACTAACATGGTAGTGCGGGGGGACTCAGTCACCAATCATTTGTTTAGAATTATTTTTACTGTACACGATACAAATCGAATTCTAGTGAATATTTTAATTTATAGAAAGTATACTTACCTTCTTTCAAGGACTATTCAATTCTTTGATGATTTGAGAAAAATCCAATAAACTGAACTAAAATGATTCAAAAAGTACAAGACCATAATAAAAGACGCAAATCAGACACTTTTCAATTATCCTACAGAAATGTTAAACCAATCAATTCTTTCCAAATATCGCAAAACTCAATTATGTACAATTTCCCTAAGCGAAAAGCAAACGCATAAAAGATGGGAGGGAACTAATATCGATAATAACCATACCATAAGATTGAAGGTCAATCAAATGATTAGCAAACGTACTATGCAGCCTGGCTGAAAAGTGAATCATGACTTTTCTTTTCTACAACTAATGTACAATATTTCAATAATAATTACAGTGGTGAATTGTTTATCTTCTTAGAATTTTTCTCAGGTCTGGGTTTCGTTTTTTTCTTTTAACGAGTAGTATTTTTATGTTAAAACGTAATAAAAAAATCTCTCATTGAGGAAAAACAGCAAATAAAACAAAATGTTTTTTTCTTTAATTTGGTTTTGGGATCAAAGATAGCTATTTGATGACGGAAAAAAGCCAGAGAAAATAAATATAAATTATGTCAGTGTTGTGTGTGTGTGTATTTTTTTTATTATGGAAGAAAAAGCATTTTGTTTTACTTCTCTTTCCGGTTATTTTTTTAAAAAAATCTTTAAATTTTCGATACGCTCGCGCCCCCTTGTAGGGTCATCGCGCCCCCAGGGGGCGCGCCCCACACTTTGAGAAACACTGACATAAAAGCTTTATCATTAATTTTTTTCTGTAGAGAAAATGCCATGGCAAATGCGCTCTGGGTTTCTGTAAGAAAAAAAATATTTCGAAGAGATGGAATACTACTGAAAATGATGTATCTAAAAATCAGCTCTCAGCTGATTCTGCAATTATACTTCCGAATACAAGTATTCTGAATTCAAATGCTGCAAATATAACTGAATATTTCCTTGATCTAACAAACTACATTATACTAAACATATTGTAGTACTATATTTTATTATTTTAAAATCTTACGACAAGTGCTAAAACTTTCTAAACTGACCCAATTTAAAAATGAAAAAAATTAAATTTTATGAGAAAACCTGACTATTTTTAGCTTAAGTTAGTATCATTATTATTTTGTACATAAATGCTTCGTGTTTCAAAACTTTTGTAAAATATTAGGTTAAGATAAAGCTGAATAAACTGACGTCTTGACAAATGCTATCAATATTATGCAAAAATATATTTTGAATTAAAAATATAATTTTCAGTCATATTTAATAAAAATGGTGTTTTAATGTAGAACATACATTGGAAAATAACATATTAAAAAATTAGTTTTACGGGCATTATAAGTTTTTGTTTTATGACTTTACAAACTTTAAATGCGTTTTTCTCATACTTTTAATTTTGAAGGTATAAGTGTTTTCTAATCCCTAAAAGGCTTTTTTCCTGTTCAAGATAGAGCCTTGAAATTTTTTGTATATACTCCCAAATGTATGTTCTATAACATTTAGTATGGATTTAGGGCTGAGAACTCTAGTTATTTTTCTAAAAAATGCTAAAGTTGATAATTTAAAAATTTTCGTGTTTTTTTCAGGTTTTTCTAGAAAAATAATTATTAAAAATCAACAAGGGAATAGATTTTCAAATCCATACTAAATATTGTTTGTAATAATCTAAGTATCATAAATAACTTAAAATTACTAAAAAAATTTAAAAATTGTGTATTTTATAAAAGTTTGAAAAAACTTCAAAAAATCGTAATTTTTTTTAAAATTGTAAAATAATTGCTGGTCAAACTGACTTTTTGCTTACAGAATCAGCTTAATAATAAAATCTAAATATAAAACATCAATTATTTTTACTGTAACTGTCTTCAAAAATTTTTTTTAAAAAGGGGTACCGTGTACCTTAATAAATACTAATGTTGTGTAATATATTCTTAACCTCTTCAAAATGGGGCTATTTTCTATGAGACGCTCGCTAGGGACGTGATGAATGCGTAAGAACTTGCACTTCAGGACGGGGCGTCGATAAGCCTAACTAAGCCTAACCAAAGAAAAAAAAAAAAGCAAAAATAATAAAGTTACTATCCTATAGTCTTAATTTTTGGTACCCCTTTAGATTATTATTCAAATTGCTGGTTACATTAAAACTAGAATATAATAATGTTTTTCCTTTAACTTACATGAAATTATATAAAAAAATATGACGTATCTTGAGAAATAAATTTCGTAAGTACATTATTTTTTTTTCAAAATTTTCATGGACAAAACACATTAATACACTTTCAAATTAATAAAAAAATACGGCAAAAATTATTTACAAAAGTAAATAGCAAAATTATAATGATGAGTGTGGAAAATCTTGAAGTACGGGGAAACGCAAAGTCCTACATTGTATGATTTGCAAGCATAAAATGTTTGTTACATTTTTTTATACTTATACACGGCTTGTGGCTATACACTTTGGCTCCTCTGCCTCTTTTTGTACATATTAAGGTTAGGAAAATGCCTTCAAAACAGTCAAATAATAACCTGAAATCAAAGTTTTTGAAAAAAGTAAAGTACGCGCGATACATATCCAAAAGCAACAAAAACCAGTGGCATAACGTGCACCCCCGCAACCCTCGCATCGCGGGGGCAGGACTCTAAAGGGGCCCAAAGCCTGACTGACGTAATTGCCAACCATTTGTAAAACTCAACATGGGGGCCCCAAACCTGACTTTGCAGGGGGCCCCCAAAAGTTCTCCGCTACGCCACTGACAAAAACTGTAACAGAACTGACGTTAAAACCCTAAAATACTCCACACTTTTAAGAAAAAGAAAATAAAAAAGCCTAGGGAAAGTTATTAGAAACGGGAATGTTTTATATCTAGGGGAAATTTTATCATCTGTTTGCTTACATTTCGATTATCCCTCCCCCACCTCAGCTGGTGAACAAAATACCAAATCCAGGAAGAAGAAAAACAAATTTGAAGGTCAGACTACTCTACCTATGTTTAGTTTCAATATAATGGACATAGGGCACCATCTAGTGGACATTAAAAACGTTCCAGCTGAAAAATCACATTTGCATCGCCCGGCCTACCACAGCACCTTTGTAAAATGCACATTTGCTCCTCCCGGCCATGAAATGCGTCCATGAAAAATGCATATTTGCACTGCCCGTAGCGAAGGGGTTAATAATAACCTGGATGATAAAGATTTTACTATTCTCCAATGTAAAGGGGTGCCTATGTTTACTACATATCAAGATTTTATTTTCATCTTATTTAGGAACGTATTACGATGCTGAAACAAAGCCAATTCAATTTTGACGTAGTGGTAAATTTCAACACAGTCGCATTAATTTTTTAAATAAAAATGTATTTACTTAAGTTGCAAATGAATAACGTTGAAAGTTTTCGTTACAATTTCGATAGATTGGTGGGTACACTTTTACATAAAAACAAAGTATTATTGTCTTTTTAATATTCCAAAACAACATCACCAGTGCTGTGGTCATCATTTGTGTACCTTCCTGTACTTTGAATAATGTTTTTTTCCCTATGAAACTTACATCTACTAGAGAAGATTGAAATCCGAGTTCGTAGGAAAAAAATGTTCATATTTCCAAGTAAATACTCCAATGAACAATCATTAATGTGTGTGTGTGTGCATAAAAAAGAAAGGAAATGATATCTGCTGTTTAACAAGAAGTTACGTCATCCAAATAAAGGTATAATATCGACTGAAAAGAATAATATAAGTATTTTAATGTAAGAATATATATATGAATGTGTATAATATATAAATTAAATAGTAAATTTTGAAACCTTTTTTATGATCTGTATATATATAGTATTATTGTACTAATTACTAAAATTCATGTTTAAGAGAAATTCTACCTACTTTTTTACGTAAAAAAAATTACCTTTCAATTTAATTTATAAGAGCTTAATCATAGTACAAGTGACCATTTTCTTATTTTTGGACTCAAGTAATTCATCACCATAATTTATGTTAAAAAATGTATTGCAAGTGTAATAAATCTTTTTCAAATATGTTGAGGAAAATAAAATAAAGTTTATATAAAGTAAAACTAATTACATTTTAGGAAACGAAAACAGTCGAGTAAAACTTCCTCAGACACGTCTTATCCAGAATCAGAGATCTAAAAAAAAGGGGGTTTCTTTTGGAACGTGAACTTCTTGAACCGTTGGTTGCAGTCTCTGGATCCAATTTATGGCCACTAAAAAGCAAGCTACTGCGAGGCCAAACGTGGGATTTGGTGACCGTTAATTGATGAGGAAAGAGAAAAAAGAAATTATTTGTCTACCAGACCCTCTCTGGTTGCCCATAAAAGGGCAAGGAAGAGTGCTCATAATAGCAGATGTAGTCTTTATTTTATTTACCTACAGGCGAACGAAGTTCCCTAAGTAAGAAATATATTGACTATAACACCAATAAAAGTTCAGCCAGAGACTTTTCTGTATATTAAACATAAACCAATAAAATCTGTTTTTTACTTATTTGGGATGCAATAATGAAAAATATCTGATTGTTCCAAAATTTTATTTGAGGGATAAGATGTATACCCTATATAAAATCCAGCGTTTCTAATATAATAGTCGATTTAAATTATTTTTGTCTTTTTTTTGATTAAAGGTAAAATGTGTTTACTCTTTTATTAAATATTGAATTGATTAAAAGTAACTTATTGGATTTTTTTCTTATAATGTGCTTTTTGTAATTTAATGTGTAAATATCGAATGTTTCATTTTACCAATCGTTACGATTTCGTGAACATGCTAACTTCAGAAAATTTCAATTTTGATTCGTGACTTTTAATAATAGTGATTAGTTGAGTGTAATAAAGTATATCTCAGAAACAGATATTGAAAGCTTCTGTCTTATCACATTTTCTTTCAAATGTTATGAAGCAAACCTCGTCTCTTTTAAAAAGTTGCTGAAAACCTTTTCCAAGAATAAATTTTGAAATACTTACTAGAATTGGACGAAAAGTGAAACCAAATAGAAATGTTTCATCTGTTTCCTGTTACGTATCCAACTACATATAAAAATAAATCTATATAGAGGGTGACCCGAAACTTAACCATAAAGGAGCAGGAGGTGAAAGGTGAGGTTAAATCTGTTGTGTTTAATATAACGAAAAATTAAATCTTGTTGTGAGAACAAGCAAATTTTTGAAAGTGTGAAAATGGTCACACTCTATCACATCATTAGCTACTGTAACCAGTAATTTCAAAATTTTACGATGGTTTTTTCACAAACGTCATCATACATAGCCGTGCTATTAATCACAGTTAGAAAAGAAGTGAACCCATTGCTGGTTTAGTTAAAATTAACTCTGTTTGAGCCGCTTTGGGAAAATCTTGTCAACTAACTTTGGCACTTCATTAAGAGAAAGATATTACATGCTACTAAGCAAGTTATTCCAAAGGATCACCCTTTGGATGACAATTCCAAATTCTTGTAATGTTTTCTTCATTTCTAAATACCACTATCAGTGTTATTCTTTTACAAAATGATTTTATATTAAAAAACTGAATCTTATATATAAGTGTCTGACGAATCTATACGTAACCTTCAAACTAATCCTCTTGGGAAATCTTTGGGCTATCAATTCTCGTTATTCACAATCAACTATTCACAAGAGGAGAACCGTGATATGTAAATTAACTTACTATAAATAGGCGAGGTTTTCTAACTTTAGTAGGAGATATACTCCAGACAGGTGGGATTGATATTAAAGGTATAATATTTGAATTATATAGCTTTGATTATAGAAGAAAATATATAATAAATAGAAGGAAACCTTAAAGTGACTATTGCCCACTGATTGAATTAAGATTAGATTAAATTAGATAAAATTACTGCTGGGGGAATTAAGAGAAGGATGCGGTTTGTTGGTCGACTAATGTCGTTGTGATTTTCATTGAGACATCTTAAGATTATTAGTTGTGTCTAATCTTAGAGTTGAAATAAATAAATAAGAGAGATTTGAAGCATGTCGAGTGTTTCTTCCCTTTCCCCTACACATCTAGGTGTTCGCGAGACAGGCGCAGGCCTCTTACAAGTGTGTAATTCTCACAAATAGAGCAATGAATTTAAAAATAAAACATTTTAATAATCTCCTATTTATTTTTGAATCATTCTTCTTCTTTCAAAGATTCTAAAAAATGAACAGTGTGAGTGCGTGTGTGTGATGGCCACTAAGAAGACAGAGCAACACACAGCGAGATAGATATTTTGTCTATTCTTCCTGAGTATAAACTTGAATACGTTACTTGGAAGGCATATGGATACTCTGCACTTAATACATGAGCACCGATTCCAATTTATATCTAAAATCAGCACATGAACCGGAATATTTATCGGAAAAAACAATTGGGGAACATTTGAGTTGCCTAAAAGTTAAACACTTGAATTTTCTTCGAAACAAGTTGTGAGACTTGCTAGAAGGTGTACCCTTCAACATTTATAGGGACATGTGGCTCCAACAAAATGGATGCTCAGCGCATTATGCGAGTCCTGTTCATGAGTATTTGGACATGGAATGTACCGGAAGGTGGATTGTACGTCATAGTTTAATTTCATGTCCAGCTAACTCACCAGATTCCAGCACATCGTTTTCTTACTGGGGCTTCATAGAAGTTTACTTTAAACCAGCCGGAAATATGACCAGACTGCGTCAAAGGATTGTTGAAGTAGTGTGTGGGAGGGAAACACTTAGCTCAGTACGTTCATCTCATGAAGTGGTCATTTTTTTAACGGTGTAGAACAGGGGTGGGCAGACTTTTCTAGGGTACGGGCTACTTCTAATTTTTTCAAGGTGTTGGAGTCCGCCTTTAGGCGGGGGTATAGTAAGCTAAAAGAAAGTATACAAATCAGTGGGATCTCCAATTTACAAACCTCTATTTCCCGAATTTCTCTATTTAGCGTACTTTTTCCTGGAACTAAGAACGTTTTACGATTTTCTTCGTAAAATAACCTCCAAATAGCGAGGAGCTTTTTCTATTCAACGAAATGTTCTCTTAGGATAGGAATTTCCCTCCGTATTTTTTAGAATACCATATTAACTTGAATCTAAACCGTACTTTCTTCCAAATGTTAATGCTACTGAAAATTGTGTGTGGCTTAAATTAGAAGGGGAAAAATGGGGTGAGGCATTTAGAATAATTGCAGCTTCATGCGTGTATTTATAATTGTAATAAAATAACTAATTATTCACTCCTTATTAGTTTTCCTTTCAAATTTATTTTAATTTCGTAATATTGGACATCGACAAACTATTTTAAAATATTTTTCAATTTTCGCAACACCTTGTTCGGAATTTGGAGCTCGGCTTAGAATCGATCGTGGCTTAAATTCGAATAAATATGGTATTTCTAGACCTTCGTATGAAGGAATGATTATTAGGTCTTAGTGAATGCGATAACCCTAAAATGTCTTGATGGTCCACCGGTCGATCGCGATTGACTTAATGCCCCCCTGGGTGTAGAACCTGCATTCTTGTACAAGGTAAACGCTTCAAACATTTAGTTCACGTTAAAGTCTTGTAAAACTATTTTACGTTTTATTTGTATGTTGTATTGATTACTTTGAGTTACGTACTTAGAATTCAGGTTTTATTTTAAATGAAGTGGTTTTGTAAAAGATAATACAAAATAATAATATTTGTTATGTACCGAAATGTAGCTAGTGTTCTACCATTTTGGATTTGTCAAAAAAGGGTCTACTTTTGAAAAACTTGCTTAGATTAGTTTGTAATATATATATATATATATATATATATATATATATATATATATATATATATATATATATATATACATATATATATATATATATATATATATATATATACATATATATATATATATATATATATATATATATATATATGTAATAATTCCTTCTAGCATCTTTTTAATTAACTCTTTTAATAATATTGAAATAATCTTTTAATTATTTGGTTCGAAACTAAAACCCTGATCTTAATCGTAATCAATGAATATTATTGCATCAGAAATCCCTGGCCTGCCCATTCTATCCAATCAGAACTACGATTACGTAATCATCACGCGCGCTTGCACTGTTGGTATGAAACCAAACACCTTGTGTAATCGCGCTCTTTTCTGTCTCCGTTTTGTCCGCGTCATGTAAGAATGTAAATAGCTGCTCACAGTGCCTTTGTGTTATGTCCGTCAAGATGTCACTTCTACTCTTGTCTCCTGTCCACTATGCTTATAATCGTCGCAAGTTGTCTCATCAACGTGAAAATGTACCGTAAATTTGTCCGTAATTTTTGATGTGTGTGCCTGAATAAAGAAGATGTGTCTGTTCACTGAAGTGTGTTTAAAGAAAAGCTACTACCAAAAAAACACTACACTCGACCAATATTTTACACACACTACTGCACACACACATATGTATATATATATATATATATATATATATATATATATATATATCAGCCGTTACCCACCCGCTCCACTAGGTATTTCACGATGTTGTATACATGTATACTGTTTACATATATATTAATTATGGATATCTAGCATTAAGAATTCGATTGTATTAAAAAAATATATTTATAGCTGTTAGGCTTTCGCCCCTTGATATAAAAAAGAACATAAATTATAATATCTAATTTCTATTTATATCTAAAATAGAAGGAAAATATTTTTTTCGCTCACTTAACCTAATAATCAAGTGGATTTCCACCAGCAACTTTCAGTGGATCTCACCCATAAAATAAACATGCGTGCTAAATTTAAAGTCTAAATCTAACAAGGCAAATAACGGAATTTTTATCATCAATACCTCGTTGACAGCATTCTTAGCGGATTCCAATTCAACAAAAGAAGCATGCAAACCAAATTTATTATTATAGTCTTAACAGCTGAAAAACGGGAATTTTGTCTATCAATACGCCCAATAACTCCTCCCGCTTCCCCTGGAGTTGATTTCCGTAAAATCCATTCTTAGTGGAACTCTAGTCAACTAAAGAAAACTTCTCAACAAATTTCAAGTAAATGAGTTAAATTCAAAAAGGAATTTTTCTATAACACGCCTTAATCCTCTCAACCCCACTCCTTTGGGGGTCCGTTTTCACAAAAATCTTTGTAAAAGGAACTTTATTCCATGAACGAATCATACCTTCTAATTTTCAAGCAGCTGGTTCTATTAGTTGAAAAGCGGAAATATTTATCTATTACGCCCCTTAATCTCCGTCAGTGACCCTTGGGGAACAATTTTCCCCCAAACTATTTTGTAGCGGATCTCTGCACCATGAAAGGAATTCGCTTACCAAATTTTCAAGACTGTACGTCTAATAGTTTAAAAATGGAAATAATTATCTATAACGCTCCTTAAGCCCCCGCAACACCACTTTGGAAACGATTTTTACAAAACCATCTTATGACAGATCTCTACTCAGTGAATGGAACTGCTTATACTCAATTTCAAGATTTTACGTCTAATAGTTTAAAAAAAAAAGGAGTTAATTGCCTATAACGCCCATAATTCTCCACAACGCCACTTGAGTCAATTTTCACAAAACCCATTTTGCAGCGGATCTGTACTCTATGAAAGGAATCCGCTTATCAAATTTGAAGACTGTACGTCTAATAGTTTAAAAATGGAAATAATTGTCTATAACACCCCTTAAGCCCCACAACGCCACTTAGGAAGCGATTTTCACAAAACCCATCTTATAGCGGATCTCTACTTAATGAATGGAATCAGCTTTCTAAATTTCGAGATTTTACGTCTAATAGTTTAAAAAGGATTTAATTGCCTATAACGCCACTTAATTATCTACAACGAACCTTTGGGAGTCGATTTTAACAAAATCCATTTTGCCATGGATCTGTACTCTATGAAAAAGGAATCCGCTTATATATATATATACCAAACTTCTCTCTCTCAGGACTGTACGTCTAATAGTTTAAATATGGAAATAATTATGTATATCGCCCCTTAAGCCCTCGCAACGCCACTTAGGAAATGATTTTCACAAACCCATCTTATAGTGGATCTCTACTGAATGAATGGAATCAGCTTACTAAATTTCGAGTTTTTACGTCTAATACTTTGAAAAAGTTGTGAGGGGAGGTCATGCCAGTCCCCAAAGTTACAGCTGCAGTTTTTACCTTTGCCCTGTTTACAGGAAACGGAATTTTGTGGAAGGAATGTGTTGTTTTGCCCCACCTCTGTAAACGAACTTTTAAGGGTGCATACGTTCTCACGCCCGCAAGGTCATTAGACCCATAAATAATTGGGGTGCGTCGGAGGACTTTCCCACGCTTAAAAATGTCATTGACCGTTGTGCGGTAACCTTGCGCTGACTCCGGACCAATCAAAAAGAAATTAAGCGGACGAGGTAAAGAATCCGCTCTAGGATTTAGGAGAAAACAGGCACCAAATAAAAACGGGATGCACCCCGATTTTCGACTCTCTCACACATTCACACTTGAGACTCTGAGCTACAATCTCAATCCAGGCCTTGAACTGGACTCCGGGTGGCGACCATGATTCACTCCTTTTACCAGACTCCCTCACTCAAAGCTAAGTTGAATTTTGTTATGATTCAATTGTACATTAACTCAAACTTAATCATGTTATTCAAAAAAATTAATTAATTGTTATTTAAATAACGGCCTTTTAATTTAGTGTACTGTTTATTGTCTTAAGAGATTTAGTGTTTAATTTTTAACTTAAGCTATCATGCGATGTGTTAGTAGAACCTGGGTAATTGAAATTGGGTATATGGAATTAGTTAATCAATTAAGTTTAAACTAGCGTCGCATCAGTTGTTAATTGCCTATAACGCCACTTAATTCTATACAACGCCACTTGGGAGTCGATTTTCACAAAACCCATTTTGTAAGGGATCTGTACTCTATGAAAGGAATCCACTTACCAAATTTCAAGACTGTACGTCTAATAGTTTGAAAATGGAAATAATTATGTATAACGCCCCTTAAGCACCCACAACGCCCTTGGAGATCGATTTTTGTAAAAATCATTATGTATGGAATCTCTATTATATGAAAGAAATCTGTATACCAAGTTTCACGACTGTACATCTAATAGTTTAGTAATGGAAATAATTATGTATAACGCCACTTAAACCCCCGTAACGCCCTTGGGGTTCGAACTTTGCAAAATCCGTTCTTAGCTGACGTCTACTCCATGAAGGGAACCTACCTACCAAATTTCAAGTCTGTATGTTTAATAGTTCCTGAGATATTGGGATTAGTCAGTCAGTTGGTGAGTCGCTTTTCTCCTTTATATATATATATATATATTTATATATATATATATATATATATATATATATATATATATATATATATATATATATATGTATATGTATATATATATATATATATACATATATATATATATATATATATATATATATTTTAAAAAAAAACTTTAATATCAAAGAAAATCAAATACTTCATGTTTGGTCTGAATAAACATGAAATTGCATTGTTATATGAATCCTTAAATAATGATTCCTTAAAGGTTAGTCATGCAGTACACATTATTAAAGACATTACTAACTATCTAGTTAATAAATTCAATATTAATGTTGAGAAAATTAATGAACCCATTACAGAGTACTGCACTTTTATTATTCATGAATAAAACTTTTGACAAAATTAACTTTTCTAGTGTATTTAATAGACATTTGTCTCTTTTTCCAGTTAGAAATGTTGTTGTAAAGAAAGCTTTTAAATATAACAAAACGATGGGCAGATTTATCTTTAATTACAACAATAGTTCGCCCTCTATTAATATAGAAGATGGTATATGTAAAAACTATAATGATTTTATTGATGGTCATCATAAACATGTAGTTACTGGTAACTTAGATATAATCAATGATAATATTTTAAAAGATATAATGAGTAAAGGCACTAATTTTAGATTAAATGTTTCTAATAACAACAATACTGTTAAAAAACAAATTTTTAAAGATATAGATAATTTTATTACAAAATCTGCAATTAAATTTGGACTACCTATTGAGGCATTTGAAGAGTATAAGTACAATATATTAAAAGACCTTATGAATTTTAGCTACCATTCTCAATATGAAACTACTTTTAAAGATATCAAACAGAAAATTTATAATTTACAAAAGAATTTTATCATAGTTTACATTGATAAAGTACCTGGTAACTATGCTGTGATTTGTAAGTATTTTTATTATAATATTCTTTATGATCACTTTCTTAATAATGGTTCTTTTAAAAATTAGATTTGTCACATAATGAAATTAGTAATCGTATTATTGCTATTTATAAAAAATAGGTTATTGTATTCCTAAAATTAAGTATCCATATATTTTTTTAACTCCAAAATTCCATAAAAGTCCGGTTAAATTTAGAACTGTGACAAATGGTTTTAGAACATATATTACTACTGCAGGCAAATTACTTCATAATATAATACAAAACTTTATTAATCAGCAATGTAATAAAGCTATAATTAAAAATAGTAAAGATATTATAGATTTTTTAATGATAAAAATATTTATTCAGTTCATAGTTATGACTTTGAAGATCTTTTCAATTCCATTGATTTATATGATATTATTAAAGTAATTTTAGAAAAACACAGTATGTATAACCTAAATATTAATTTTAACAAATTTAAAACTCTCATAGATTTTTGTCTTAAAAGAAAATTATATCAGTTTTAATGGTTCTTTATATAAACAAGAGAAAGGACTCCCACAAGGGGGCCCAGCTAGTAATAGTTTGGCTAATCTTTATTTACATTTTTTATGAATATATAGTTATGTTATTAATAATGACTACTACATTTTTAGATATATTGATGATTTAATTATTTTTGGTAAAAATGATAATTTAAATCCTATTATTAATTTTTATCCGTCCTACTTGAACTTAGTTAAAATTAATAATAATCCAATCAAAACAAATTACCTAGATATATCTCTGTATATTAAGGATTTGAAACTACATACTAATATTTATGATAAAAGAGATGCCTTTAATTTTAATATCATCAAAGTGCCTTACTGGAATTCTAATTTATCAATATCTATATATAGAAATATTATTTTTAACTATATTTATCGCAATAAAGTATTAGTTAGCGATAAAGCTCATATTTTTTTAAATCTTAAAAAAATTTTAATCACTGTATTGAACATGGTTACCCTGCTAATTTTCTTTGTAACTATATTTATAATGATTTTTTGTGTTACAATTTGTATTAATGTAATTATTTACTGGTATTATGTTTTGTAATTTTTAAATTTAGACAATATCTAATTTATCCTACAATTATTAAATAGATGGCGCCACATGCTTGCTTGCTTTTTTTTAAATCTTTAATATATATTTTCAGAGTTTCTTTATAATTTACGCTAATTTTATGATTTTTATTTTTATTTTTATGATTTTTTAAAAGTATATATATATATTTCTTATTATCGTATATCGTATCGCAATTAATCGTTTCTTATATCGTATCGCAAGTAACTTTATGCGGTTCTGCTCTCCTATTTGGCGGGAACACGATAATGCACTCTTGGCCATCGTTACAAATCCGTTTTAGTAGGTTAAGTTTATGTTCATATATTCTTGTTTAATGACTTAATATTTAAATTTTACGTATAGAACTCTTTCCTTTCCTTTTGGTACATAGTATGACAAATTACAGGTGAAGGTTGGCGCAGCAAAAACTTGTTTAAACCTGCAATCCTGGTTCCTAAGGCCAGGAATTTGTCTTTATACTGTGTGCCTACTTCCTACTTTTAGTTATCTTAGGTTTATAACTATATGATTATTTTTATATTTTTGTTTATATGTATATGTATACGTGTGTATAAATTTATATATATGTGTATGTATATGTATATGATTATATATTAAAATATTCTTATATTGGATTATATATATATATATATATATATATATAAATATATATATATATATATATATATATGTACGAAGTGGCAAAGTTTGGTGAGATCCTTTTTTAAGCCGTCTTAAATTACCCTAAATTTAACTTAACCAGTAAAAGATGTTTTCTCCATTTGTCATTGCGATTAACAGCATCGTTGTGAAAGATCACGTAGCTGAAAAAATCACAGTAAAATTGTAGATTTCACGATTACAGTACCTAATCATGTGATGGAGGGTATCAACGGAGTAGTTTTTAAAATAAAGAGGTTCTCTGCAAATAAAAAAAAAAAATTCTCTCTGACTGCCATGCATAGAAAAGAATACGTGTTGTACAATTTTTGAATCTTAAATAACTAGGACCGAATATCGAGAAACATCCCTGGGATTGCGTGAAATAGGTTTTTTTTTTTAATTGAACGTCAAAAAGCTCTAGATGACTTTTTTCTCAAAATACCAACCAACAAAGTTTTTTGCCCGACTTGTGAGTGTGATAAATAGTATGGTTATGCAAGATGTCATTAGTAATAAAACCATCGTAAAATTGAGCTAATGATATGATGGAGAGTGTCAATTTAAGACACTTTCAAAAATGTTCTCGTCCTCACTAACCCCGAAAAAAAAAAAAAAAAAATGTGCTAAATAGTGTTTTAACTTCTTTTTTTTTCTAGAACAGATGTTTCTCTAACTTTTACTTTGTGCTCATTTGTAGTAAAGTTTCGTACACCCTGCATATATAAAGAACAAGACTCACTCACTCACCACGAGATCTTTAAAACTATTAGCTCTATAAATGTGAAATCTGTTGAGCATCTTCCATTTGTTTGGGTAGAAATTCAATTTGAATGGTTTTGTGGGAATTGACTCCCAAGAAAGGTTGCGAGGTGTTAGTAAGCTTTATAGATAACCATTCTCGTTTTTGAGTTATTATACCTACATACTTGAAATTTTACTCATATTTTTCTTTTGTTGAATTGAATAGACAATTGTTGTTATTACGTAAATCGACTCCCAAGACAGTGTTGCGGTAGATACTGTATACATATAGATAAATTAGATACACATTTTTGAATTATTAGACGTTGCCTGGTCTATCCGTGGAACTTCTAATGATCCTATAGGGGAAAGTATTCTTCAACTATGATTTTAGTTTAAAAACACTTTCCGTGGAGTTGACTTGATCATATGCTAATGTAAATGCTATTTAAACCCTGGAATTGGGGCGTATGAGGTTAATCGTGAAATATCGGAATAGTTAAAAGTGATTTGTGACTAGGAAGTCGTGTGGGCAGAAGTTAAAATTCATCTAAGCATCCACCTAGAGTAGTGGAAGGAATAGAGTAGTGTTGGATTTGTAACAAGATGTCGTAGTTCGAGAAGGAGTTTCCAAAGTTACTACAAGCAAAGGTAAGTTTTTTTTTGAATAATCACATGAGTTAGATTAAGAATTTGATTTAAGAGGAGTCGGAAACCTTTATACCGACAATGTTAAATTGGAAGTTTCCGATGTACCTTTTTCTCAAAATATGTTATAAATATGCGCGTGCTTGAATTTTTCATACAATTAAAGTACGCCTTTCTGTTTAGCATTTGGCTAATTTTGAAATTTTCATAATTTATAAAATATTTTATAAACCATAGTGAAATTTGACCCATTTTTCAAATAAAAAAAATTGTAAAAAATAAACTTTATTTATTTTTTTAACAAAAAAGCTCGTTTCAGTATATTTAATACATCATTATAAACATGTCAGAAAAAAATTTAAATACCTGTAAATATTATTTTCCTAGAAAAGTTACATCGACATGAACAATTTACATTTTGAGATAAATAAGCTACGATGTATATATTTTTTTTTTTATTAAAACATTCCTCCCCATACTCCAAATGATCTACATTTTTAAATCGCATCGTCCTCTTTCTCTTTCTTTTAAGTATTGATGGGAGGCCGCCGGCCCCTGAGATACAGTTTTAATTTTTGCATTTTCCTTGTTTACAGGAAATAGGGATTACAGGAATATGGGTGCGTCTAGGTTCAACGGACCTTATGGCCGGCAAGGTTATGTTCTTGCGCTCCAATCAGGGTGATAGATTGGACGGTAATGAATCCGTAGCGGATTCTTTTCGAAGTGATCTGGTCGGCTTTAAAAGCTGGTCCGCGACAATTCTCGGGGCCTTTTTACTCCTTCTTGTCGTCTGCCAGAAAAACCCTCCACTGCCGGGAAGCTCACCTGCTACCCGAGGTCAATCCCATCCGTCGCTCTCTCCCTCTTTCAAAGCTAAGTAGTATTCAGTTATGTGTCACTTAATTTTAATCTTATTGTTTAATAAATTAATTGTTACTTTAAAGAACCGGCCTTGTAATTTAGTGTACTGTTTATTTGTCTTAAAAGATCTAATGTTTAAACTTAAGCTATAGTGTGACGCCAAATGATAAATTAGAACCTGGGTATTATAAAATGGATAATAAGAATAAATTAAATCAATTTAAGTTAGACGGGCGTTGCATTAGTATTTTATCTTTCCTAACTTCTTTTTTTATTTTGTAAACATGAGTATTTAGCTTTTAACAGTCTCTGTTTACCTAGGCTCTCCATTGCCTGTATCGTGTAATCATCAGGCTCAATATTAAGTTTTCTCAAAATTTCTGATTTCCATAATTTTCCCATATTAATGTTGAAATTGCATCATATGTACCCAATGATAATACTTAAATTTAAAATAATGTTTTTTCGAAACTTTAATCATATATTTAAGCATAGAATAAAGAAATGGAAACATGCTTTTTCAATTAAATTCCTTATTTGAGAGAGAAATTTAACTCATTGAATAATTACTTTCTGCAAAAATAAAATATTTCTCCAATAAAACATTTTTAAATGAAATATTTAAGTAATTTAAAATCTAGCAGTGAGTTTCTATATATGTATGCATTCTGCAGTTTACTTTTAAAATGTGTCTTTTTATAGAATTTTTAGTTACAAAATGAATTTTGTAAAAACACATGCACAAAGTCTTTCCAAGAGACAGCAAATCCCAACAAAACACAATCGTGAACATACATTTAGTTCTTGAAAAAGTAAGAGTATTGAATAAAAATGAATAATTAATAAATGAAAAGAAGCTGCATTTGAATAGGATGTATTGCTAATGATATAAACGTTTTCATACTATATTTTTTCATTCAAAACTTTCTTAAATTAGCCCTTTACAGTATCTCGTTTTCCCTAAAAGTGGTATAAAAAACCTGCTTGGCTTAAAATTGCTTCAAGGTGGTGGACAAATAAATGTTTCTTTTCAAAAACCTTCTGTTGTATTGAAAAACAAAAGTATTAGAGTGGAATCCCTTTTTCTCTTACTCAATCTGGAGATATACGAGAGCATTTTTATATTTTTGAATTCGGTTTCTACCTAATATGTGCAATATCAATAAACTCATAAATATTTTTATTGCTGTCTTATATATATATATATATAATGCCTTTTATTAAATTGAAAACTCTTTTTTTTTTTGTTTTAGTCTTCGCAGAAGTCGCTTTTATATTCAATGGATTGCAGACCGTGAATCTAAGTTGCTCTCTAACAAATCCAATTTAGTACTTTGCACTCTTAATTCTTACGGTTGATAAAAAATGAAATCTTTTCAATTTATTTGGTTGAAAAGAGTGAAAAAATATATTGCACAGTCGCATCTCAAACTTAAAAGAGTAAAAGAAAAATGTTTGAAAGAGTAGAATTTTATTTCGAAAGAGTGTGCAAGAGAAATAAAAGACTACAAAATTTTCTTTTTGATGCGGAATAGAACAGACTGTGTCATTTAGTAAAAATAAATCTGAAATTTGAAGTTTCGAAAGCATAGGATTTACTTCATAAGATGTAAATTGCCTTATTGCAGCTCAATATAAACTATCTTCGAACTCTTGTGTTGACAAAGATATTTTGAGAGCTATAAATACTTGTTATCTGTGTAGTTGCTTTACTTTATATCAACAACTGTAATATTCCTACATTTTTCGTCTTTTTCACTTTGGAATAAAATATAAGAAATTTTATAATTTGTATTACTTGGATATACTTTTGGATAGACTACACCTGCGATTTACATAGAACATGTTCCGCTTTAGAAAAAATAAAATAATTTATAAAATTGAGTAGCAAAAGAAAATCTTGCCAGTTCCTTAGAGAAAAGTTCCATCTCCTTGAAACAATGAGCCCCATGAAAATATTTTTTTCGGTGATTTTCGTTTTTTTAATCTAGAATTTTTTATTAAAGTTGTTGTAGTCGGTTTTTGAAGAATTTTAAAATTTGAATTTAAGAAAGTTATTAAACTAAATCACTATTTATAAATTAAATCTTTGAAGGCTACTACTGATTGTAAAATATGTTATTGGTCCTTCTTGTAATAATTCAGATACAACGTACGACTTAGAATACTCAAAACTTAGAATACACAAATATTTCGACGTGTTTTGGAATTTCAAGTGTTAAAGCAAGTGCTAGTAGTAGTGGTTAAAAAAAAGAGCTTTATCACTTAAAAATTATTTCAGTTTTAAGAGGGATAGTATAATTTTTAAAATACATAAATTTTGTATGAACAGGCAATTTTCAATAATAAACAATGCTGCCGAAATATGCAAAAAAAAGAAATACAAAATTGTGTGCATCTTCTTGTAAGATACACTCAAAAACATTAAAAATAGCGACCCAAGAAGAAAGCATCTGATTGAAATGAAATTTAATACACATAATGACACAGATTAGAGATTCACTTGATATAAAAAACAAGACAATTAAACGAATACAGGGTGTGCAATGACACAAATACTGGGCAACTTCAAAAGCGCGTTGGACCACCTCAGGCTGCAATACATACCGCCAAACGGTCCGCCATTGAGTTGATTAGACACCTTATGTTGTCTGGAGGCAGATGGACCCACAAATCTTGAACATCCAACTCTACATCACGTACAGAGTGACACGATGGTATCTGCCGTTTTTAGCTGATCCCCACGTGCTCTACAGGGGACAAATCGGGGAGCGGGTTGGCCATGGAATAGTCTGAAAATGACGTAGAAAGTCTTGAGTAACTCTCGCTGTATATGCTTACGAGCATTATCTTGCTGAAAAATTCCCCCTGGGGGACCATTTAGGAAAGGTCGTACATGGGGTCGAAGAATATCATCAACGTAACGTTGGCCCGTTAAGGCTCTACACATCACAATTAATGTGGACTGCTATCATAGGCTATGGCCCCCAGACCATTACACCAGCTGCGCGGGCAGTGTGACGTAGAACTGTGTAAGAGGAATTGTACCGCTCACCAGGGCGCCTCCACACCCATACACGGTTATCATTTGTCCCCAAAACAAACCGGGATTCATCACTAAACACAACCTTTTGCCAATCTGTGACATTCCACATTGATCTGGCTTGGCACCACTGTAGACGCAGTTGCCGATGTTCCGGTGTTAAAGGGAGTGCACGGAAAGGGCGCTTGGATTTAAGATTTGCTTCTGCAAGGTGTCTGGAAATTGTTTGTGGAACAATTGCTTCGCCTACGTCTGGTCGTATTGTTGAACGAGTCACTGTGGGGTCCACAAGTGTTTGCCGCACGATTCTTCGATCCTCTCTCCTCGTGGTCTTCCTGGTCACTGCAGACCCGGTTTTCCGCGCGTTGGTATCTTCTCGTGTCCACTGCTCTCAACAATTTCTAACGGCACACTCGAACGATCGACCTGGCCAGCAACACGGCGCGTCGACCGGCCTGCAGTTTTCATTCCGATGATCAGGCCTCTCTCAAACTCGCTTAACTGTGAGAAATGTCTTCTAGCACGTTTACCTGGCATGTTTCGCTTACCTAAGTCTTCCCACAATCGGCGGGTAATCGTCACGTTTATGAATCATCGAATTTGCGCTGGCTTATATAGCACCTTCTTCCTAATTGTAGCGCCACCTCGGCGTGTATGTGCATGCGTATTGGCACACAGCTTGGATCATTTGCATATCACATTACGCGGTACTTATTTGCAAAGTTTCGCGATTGTATTTAGCTTCCTTCTTGGGTCCCTATTTTTAATGTTCCTGAGTTTATAATATTCTAAAATGCAATAAATTTAAAACATTGTTACAAGAAAATTTTAAATAATACCTGAGTTATAGATAAAGAAACCTGAATTAATTCCTAGCTACAAAGAAAAATTCTGACTCAAAACTAAAAAATTGGATAGTCGAATTTTAGCTATTAACCCATTTTATTACTAAGTAGTATTGTACACATGCGATGAAGCGTTTTAAAAGGGGATAGAAGCTGATGATAACACTAACACAGAATTTATATGTAATTAAGCTATTTTATTTATAAGGATAATTTTAATGTAGCGATTAAAAGGTGGAAAGATCAATAAGAAAAAGTCTTTTCTCGTTGCTATAGAATCAGCAACTCAACGACGTACATATTCAAATAGTACATAAATGGTATAATGGGCGAGGTAAGCCATATTCCCTCAAACCATCGAGATTAAAACAAATCAAACAAACAACACCCAATCTTGTTCTAGATACCTTCCATCGGTGAGATCAGGAGACATTGTATGTCAAGGGAATACCGGTCATGCTACAAGAATTGCATATTGATGAATACCATAAGAGGTGTCGAGTGCCGGAAAATACCGTTTTACAGCCACTAATTGTTAGGTAGCAGCACTTCATCAAAATATTATAGTCACGTCATTAATGTGTATAAGAAGTAATCTGCTATATCAAGTCTAGTTTCCCAAGGAACTATTACGCTACGTTGAAGAGTGGTATGGAGTTCAACAATAGCGGTTGGATAGACTCCATTCAGCTAATTACTCTAAAATCTTGCCTGTCTTTTATTATCAGAAGAAAAAAAAAAAAAACAGAAACGAGGCATCACTAAACAGAACTTGAACCATTTAGTTGTCCAAAAATGATACCTATTTCATCACAGTCTTTAACGTCGATGGGTGGTGTCAATGATAGTTACCATAAAAAGTGGTTTGTGTGTATTTCACTTACAGTCAATTGTCTTGAAATAGTTTTCTGAGGTACTGAAGCTATAAATTCTGCAAAATGTATAAACCTCTACCCCATTACTTGAATGTGTTAATCTCCAAGCTTTATTGCACACTTAGGTAAAAATGGCAATTACTTGGTAAGTAATTTTATAGCATTTTTAATTTTTAGCCTTACAGATTACGACTTGGTGCTTTATCTCGTCTGTGTTTTTTTAAAATAAAAACCACTTACATAAAAAAAAAGTTCATGTACACCACAACTAAAGATATTAAACTCATTATATTAAATTTTCAAAAAAAAGTATCGCCTTATTCTTTTCTGCTATATGTATTTTTACTGGAAAAATGGAAATAAGCAAAATTTTCCTGGCAAACGACCAATCCGAAAATATGAATGAACTGTGTGTTTGAAATTAAAAATCCTGCTAATTACATAAAGCGTTGACTGATTTTGGTGATAGAAGAAACATCCAAATTGAATGGGTATAAAACAGTATTTCTCAAACTGTGGGGCGCGCCCCTGGGGGGCTGCGATATACCCTACAAGGGGGCGCGAGCATATCGAAAATAAAAGATTTTAAAAAGTTTATTTACTAGAATGAAGTAAAACAAAATACTTTCTGACATAATAAAAAAAATACACATTTGCACGGAAATAATATATATATATATATATATATATATATATATATATATATATATATATATTATCTGCGATTTTACATCATCAAAAATAAAATCTTCTACTTCAAAACCTCATTTTTAGCTATCTTTGATACTATAACCAAATAAAAAACGTTTTATTCGATTTGTTGTAATCCCATGATGAGAGATTTTTTATTACGTTTCTTTTCAAAGTGGAAATGCTACTCTTTCAGAGGAAAGACAAAACCCAGACCCATAATCAAAAAAAAAAAATTTAGGAATATAAAAAATTCATCACTGTTATATATTATTGCCATCAGCTGTAGGCAGCAGATTGTATTTGCTGCGGTTTGACCTTCGAGCTTACTTGTACAGTTAGTTACGTCCCTGCTCTTATGTATTTGTTTTTTCATTTAGGGAAGTTTGAAGGATTACTAAGCCAAGCATAATGAAAAACGTTTTACATCATTTTTTAGAACATCCATATTGTAATAAATACACTTTTAATCCGGGAGCGGTCACGCCGAGCACAGAGTGCACGAAATCGGTAATTCTGGCAAAACTGTTTAATTGTTACCAATGGCCCTGACACACACTATCCACCTGTTTGACAATCTTAACGTGAACTAAAATATATTTGTCACATATCTCCATCTTTTTTGGGAGTGACAGACGTTTTTTTTACGATCTTAAGGTACTTGTTTTGTCTGAGTTCCCGGTGTGATAACTTTTATTCCGATATTTTTTTCTGTGTCCTTGAAAGTAGGTGAGTATATTTTCTCTTAATTAAATTATTCACTGGAATTACGATTTTTATTGTGTACTATAAAAGTAAATATAAAAAAAGGATTGGGGTGACTCAATAACCCCGCTCGTCCATTAGTATCGAGTGCGCGTTTGCTCCAGGATTAAAACATGTGAAAGTCTTTTCGTTTTAAACATTAAAAATAATACAATTATTCTTCATCAGAGTTTTTTTTTTTATTGTTCATTATTCAACATCAATTCTAAATGCTAATTCTTTGAGGCTTAGAATTACAGTTCGCTTAAAACTAATTATAATTTGAGCATCATTTTAAAAAATCATTTTACATTTTTGTAAACATTGTCGCACACTTGGCTTTACTCTCCTTACAATTAAGCGATTATATCAATAATGTTTTATTTTCTTATAAATGAACTTGTGCAAAGAGCGGGTACTTCAGCCGGTATACATTTAATGTATCAGTTCTGCACAGAGTATTTTATAACTAATTAATTAATACTAAATTAAGAACAAGTTTAATAAGTATTAGCGACTTCCATGGGCTTGTCTTACAGAGCAAATATTTTCAAAGGAATGCTTTTTTTTAATTTTATGAATAGAAATGGACCCTCTGAGTTCTTTTTCTACATTTAACTGATATGTTTATTTTGTCTTCTAAGCAGTCACCGCATTTTGCAATATGTTCC
The DNA here is from genome assembly GCA_019973935.1 of Trichonephila clavipes. Classification (NCBI taxonomy): domain Eukaryota; kingdom Metazoa; phylum Arthropoda; class Arachnida; order Araneae; family Nephilidae; genus Trichonephila; species Trichonephila clavipes. Next base: position 31,936 of record BMAU01005634.1, read on the forward strand.
AATTTAAAAATTAGAGAAAGAAAAAAAATAACATAATAATCATCCAATTACTTATTTTTTTTTTTTTTTGCTTAAAAGTAATATACACAAAATTTAATACTTATGTCATGAATTTGTACGGTTTATAATAAAGATTGTTGCTTTAGCGTCAAAGTGCACTATGATTGCATTCAGTATAATATTAATGTATAAGGGGGCGCGATAAAAATTGTGATTGAAAAGGGGGGCGCCAGTACTGAAAGTTTGAGAAACACTGGTATAAAAGTTCGGGCACTTAAGACTTCCTGATTGTCCCGTTATAAAGCTCTAAACTTCATTTGCGTTACAGCCATTTTTCGTCTTGGCTGCAGACGGGCTCTTATGACTCGATGTTTTTGTCAAATCCCCTGCATATTTTAAAATCTCACAGATTCAGCTGATTTCTAATTATCCTTGGTGCCAAAGTCAAAATACAGTTGGCACACAATCTACTTAGACCATAATAAAGTTTACCATGCCTAAACACAGTGTATTATATTCTTCTCACAATAAATAACTCTTACTTTTGAACTTTAAGTTTCTTAGGCAAAGCTACATAATTTTAAACTCTTTGAATTTGTTTGTTTAGTGTTCTTAAGATATTAAAATTTTCAATTACCTTAAGAACAGTGGACAAGTGTTCTACCGACAGCTCACCCTCAAACATCCATAGTACATAAAGATCTAAATATTAAATGAAGGGTTTAGTAGTTATTGTCAATAATATTTCAATAATTTCGCCACAAATTTAGTATCGCTTTGCGCTTAGCAAATTATTCCTAATGTGAATCACTTATTTTCTTTTCTACAAACATATACTCACAAGGGAGGGCTAAAATAACCGGAACCAAGTTGTTGTGCGAGTATGCTTTGTAGTCACGAGTTGTGCTGTTGAGTGGAGTTAGTTAAGGGTCTTCTACGACTGTTAGTAAGATGGCATCAGTCTGAATTAAATAGATTGGCCGTGATGCTCTGTTGTGTGCGTTCCTGTTTCAACCCTTTTGTGACGAGTGAGATAACTGACCGCAAAGAACAAAGAGTGGGTGTGAAGTTTTGATTTCTATTAGGAAATTAGCAGCTGAGACCATTAGAATGCTTCCAACCTTTAATGATGATGCCTTGGAAAATCGCAGGTCAACGAGTAGGTTTTCGTATCAAATCTGGCAAAATGCCAACTGAAGAGATGACAGGCATAGGCCTTCGACACGAAGAAATGATTAAAATATCGCAAAAGAAACCGTGTAATAGTCGTAAAGATTGTCAAAAGACCATAAACGAAATTGCTAATGAAACGAACGTGTCACTGAGCCCGTTCACAATAATGCTGCAGACCACATAGCTTGGATGGTCCGTCAGCTTTGACGAACAACAACATGCTGCTTGTGAGCCTCATTCACCCTTCTCCCTCGATGTGGTTTCATCGAACACTTATTCCACGAATGAAGAAAGTCTCATAGGAAAGCGATTCTGAAACGAGAATTAAGACAAAGAAAACACGCTAATGGCTTTGAACAATATCTGGCTTCAAGTGTTCCAGAACTGTTTTAAGCAGTTTCCAAAGTTTTGGGCCAAGTGCGTTAATGTGCATAGACAATATTTCGAAGATGACATCAACAAAAATGCAAAATAAAAATAAAAATAATAGTTTCCAGTTTTTTTTTTATTTCTGAATCTCCTCCTAGTATAAGTTTTCTAAATATTACTTTTAAATAAGTATGTCTAACAATTTCTTTGGTATTATGAGGCTTCTTATTTATAGTCTAAGGTTAGCTTACATAATCATCACTGAAGTGCAAAAATTAAGGACGAGACGGCTTTTTCAATATAACTTTATACAAAAGCTTTCCAAATCAACACATTTAATACCGTAAGATCCCCAATACGTAAGGACATGTGTAATGTAAGCAACACTTGCTAAAAGAGAAATCAGAGGGATAAAAAGAAGCTTGATTGAAAATGTAGCATGGAGCGCAATGCGACTGAAGGCCGAAACATCCCTGTGATGGGTGTCCAGCAAGAAACATCCGGTCTTTAGTAGGGGATATGATCTCCCTGTCTGCTAGGCAGGTTTCACAGCGTCTGCCCATGCTGAGAATGAGGGTGTCAATGAGTTGTTGAGGCATTGCTGCCCATTCGTCTTGCAGCACCAATCGAAGCTCCCGAATCGATACCTGGTGGTAAGGTACGAGATGCCAAGCGTCTGCCTAGAAAATCCCATACATGCTCGATGGGATTGAGATCCGGAGATCGTGCCGGCCAATCCATACGTTCAATATCTTACTCTCTAAGAGCTATTCGCGGCAGCTACTGTGCGATGACATGGTGCATTGTCGCCCATGAAAAGGAACTGCAGACCCATAGCGCCTCTAAAAGACGCACATATGGAAGAAGAATCTCGTTACAATAACGGATCCCGTTGACTGAACCTGCGTCGAAGATATGAAGGTCTGCACGACTACCAAGCATGATGTCTTCCCAAACGAGAACACCGCGACCTCCATACCTGTCCCTTTCAATGATGTTCGAGGGATGATTGCGGCTTCCCGCTCTCTCCAGATGAGTATGCGATGAGAATCGCTACTCAAACTGTATCTGCTCTCATCTGTAAAGAGTACTCGTCCCCATTCATTGTCTCTCCAATTCCGGTGTTCTCGGCACCACAGAGAACGCCTTCTCCGATGGGCAGGCGTTAAAGGTTCACACCGTACAGGGCGTCGTGCAAACAGACCACCACCGTGCAGTCTTCTAGCCACGGTAAAACGTGATATCGGTCGTCCAGTCGCCTGTGTCGTGTGTCTAGCGATTTCTCCCGCTGTCTGCCGCCTGTTTTTTCTGGCCTGTAAGACAATAAACCGGTCATATGCGGGTGTGGTTCCTCGTGGACGACCACTACTGAACCCCGGATAGCTATTCCTGTAGTTTGAAATTGTCTCCAAAGTCGTGAAACGATGATGTGAGCAATTCCTAACTCTGCAGCCACACTTGTCACACTGCGGACTTCCTCCAACTTTCCAATGATTCGACCTCGGGTAAAAGCATCCAGATGTCGTCTAACAGATTGATTATTCGCCATTTCTCGCTGAGGCAGCAACTCGATGTGATTTTTACTGCTATACGGCGTGCAATCTCTTTGCCAGAAATACTGATCTTACACCGACAACATGCTTTATACTACTCAGACACTTCCCCATTACGTCTACCTGCATATCTGAGCATGTGCTACCGTACATCACCTTACTCAATCTCCCGATTGGTCTTTCTGTCCACTCTGCCTCTTCGTTCAGCTGATATGCTAATTTTTCGACTTCGTCCATAATTTTTGCACACCAGTGATGTAAAGTAACCTTGCAGTCATCCAATCTAAATATACGAAAACATAAGCTTCATATTATTTAAATTGTTTGTCAATTACGTCTGTTATAAAATGATAATTGCTTTTTTGATATGGTCATCAGAAATGCTAGTTATAATTTTCTAGCTTTCTCTTTAATGAAAAAATAACTCCCTTTGTGAGGAGTCTTTTCATTTTGTTATTAAATAATGACAGTTGTTTAACTTATATAAATAATTTTAACAGTTTTAACTTTAACGTAAAAACTCGTCTAAATTAACTGCCAATGCTGCATAACAACATGACCTTTCCTTGATTTTATACGGAATAAATTTCAGTTTCGTAATGATAGACTCGAAAGTAGTCCTGGTTTTAATGCGAATTCCCAGCTTAGCTGAGTTTCCATTTGATTTTTTTACATTAACTAATTCTATTGTACATCGTGTGTTTTTACTATTTTGAATATTTTGAAATAAATTAGAGTGCTATATATCTCATGTTATTATTGTATGCATTATTTACCACAATTGTTTTTAGAATATTTTGATCAAAAGTTAGTCTAATTGTTACTAATGACCCTTGATCGATATATGCCAGATCGAAGCCCACGGAATTCATCATGGCAAGATTATATGTCTATCGTTAGCCATAGCCTTGAGCAACATGTAGGTGACAATACGATTTGGCTCGCTTCCTCCCCAATTTTGAGAGAAAACACCCTTGGTCCTCCTCCTGTCTTTCCCTTTCACCAACACCACGAGGGGACTTGAAGCTTGATGGCTATTTAGAGTTCGCCCCTGCTACGAATGCCTTGTACCATTACAAACATCCATGCATTGTCCGGGATTCGAACCCAGGTCTTACATCACAGCAGTCAACGTCGTGAATCACTATACCGCACGTGTGGCAATTGGTCTAGTAAAACAGTAGTGAGATAAATATGACAATTTCTGAATAAAATTAAAGATCTTATATATTCCGCCAAATATTTTTCCGCCAAAATATGTAAGTGTGCCAAGCATTCTAACTATCATATGATATCGATTTTAGCATTTCTTCTTAGAAAACAGACATCTCTTAACTCAGTGGCACGACATCCCATAAAGGACAATCCCTACTGTACCCAACACAATATAAGCAACCTTGAGCCATGAGGTGCATTGTAGATGTTCCGGTAAGGGGGTCAGTCTGATGTGAAAACACCCAATATTGTTTCCAAGCACAACCTTGATACTTATTTTATCAAACCATTGAAGGGATGAAACGCTGAGGCAATCTTGTCCAGCTCGGGATTTGAACTTCAAACCCGAGGTGTGGAAGCGTGATGCACTAACCACTCAGCCACTGGGCTTCAGTAACCAGACATTAATTAAAATAATATTTTGAATGCATTGCTTAGTGAATAATCAACATATTTAAGAATAGATAAATGTACATTTAAGAAAGCTGTAATGAACCTCCCTGGCATTTTACAAAACTGTTTGGTGAACAAATAACAAAAATGCAAGTTTTCTATATAAACTGTAATCTACCACAGTATTCCACATATGAAGCATTTTTCACTGCATAATGATTAACTAAAAGACGTGTTATATATTTTAAACAACCTGAAAATTGTCATCTTTCATTAAGGTTCTTATAAATGTTTCTAACCGTGTATAATATAATATTTAAAATAGATACTATACCAACAATGCATATAGGAATACAAATCTTCGTGGTTACATTTTATACTTTGTGAGATAATTAAATTTAACGCACTTGAAAGGATGTGAAATTAACAACATTAATCTTCAAAATAGAGTATTTTGCTAATGAAACTAGTTGGTCACATAATTGCGTAAAAGAATATGCAAGTTCCCCATGTTTATTCTAAAGTTAACGTATTATTTACTTAATTGAACGATAACATAATCCAATAAAACTTTATCTTGAAAGTAATTATCAAGAATGGTTTCCGTCTTTCAGTTCCGAATTTCAAAAGAGTATTGACTGTTTTGCTGGCGAAAATTTGTGATATTAATCATATATGTTATTAAATACTTCAGCATTTATATTAAGTTTTTACAATTATGCTTTGTAAAAGTATTTTCCCAAGTACAAATAAATATTTTCAAATTCTTATCTTCATCGATTTACCAATAAGTACTGGGAAATTTCAGAAAATTATTATTTTATCGCTATTTGCCTACATTGAAATTTAAGTGAAATGTGGACGTATATATATATATGACAGGCCCCAGGCCTGCTGGTAAAATGAGGAGGGCATCATCTTCACAATATTCCTTTATTACGTTTCCATCATATATAATCTAACATGGCGGACCTTTTGCCGCGCAACCGGGTGTTACCAAATACAACATCTCAGCGAGGAGACACCAGCCAAATCCTTTTCTAGTATGCGTTCGCCTTCGTCTCAGCGCTCGTTGCTCCTTTTAACAGGCTTGTTTACTCATAAATCCTTACACGATGGTAAAGTGTTCGCTCTATTTTCATTTATTACTTCCTTAATTTTGAACCTAAACTTTTCAAACCTGACATATATATATATATATTTATATATATATATATATATACACTCATGTCCATAAATTAAGGATAATTCAGAATCACACAGAAATTCAACTCTAAAATAAAAATATCACCTGTAGAATTATCACACACATCTTTAAGAAGAATATGCAAATTACTGTAAAAACCACCAGATGGCGCGGATAGTACGTCACAATAACGAGAAAGTAAGAGAGGAATGGTGGCAAAGAAGTAAAATTGTTCACAAGCGTTTTAAAAGCCTTTCAGTGCAATAATCACATAGTTATGGCACAAAGGAAGCTTTTGGATGATTTTTTACGTGGTAGAATTATTGGACGACTGGAATGTGGACGTACACAGCTGTTAGTATCCGAAGAACTTGGAATCGCCCAGAGTGTCCTCTCCAGGTTTTGGCAACGATTCCAAGATGATGGTAATGTGAGTAGATGTTACAGCACAGGTCGCCCCCCGAGTTACAACGCCGAATGAGGACCGGTATTTGGCAGTAACTGCCAAAAAAAACAGACGGAGAACAGCATCAGACCTGTCTCGTCAGCTCTCTTTAGCTACCGGTACAACAGTTTCAAGGCAGACCGTGTACAGACGCTTAGGGCACATTGGTCTATATGCTCGTAGGCCTGTCAGATGTGTTCGACTTACCGCAACTCACTGTCGCATGCGATTAACCTGGAGTAGAAAGCATGCATTGTTGACACCACAACATTGGTCTTGTGTGATGTTTTCCGACGAGTCCAGATTTAATTTGCAGTCTGATTCTCGCCGGACTTTATTATGGAGAGCGCCAGGTACCCGTTACCAACAAGAGAACACCATTGAACGACACCGTTACGTCGGTACAGGATTGCTCGTTTGGGAAAGAATTATTCTTGGTTCCAGAACTGACCTGCATGTTCAGAGTGTAACTATGTGAGGCCACATCTATCGGGATGTCATTCTGGAACAACATGTACGTGTGCTTCGGGGCGCCATGGGTGCTGAATTTCTGTTCATGGAAGACAACGCCCGTCCTCACCGTGCAAACATTGCAGACGAATGCCTTCAATAGAAGGATATCACCCGTATGAATTGGCCAGCATACTCACCGGACTTGAATCCAATAGAGCAAGTGTGGGATATGCTTGGCAGACGAATTGCAGCCTGTCAACCCCCTCCCACCTGTCTCACAGGAACTTCGGAGGGCATTGCTTGATGTGTGGTGTAATATTCTCCAATATCAGATTGATAATTTGATACTCAGCATGCCTAGGCGTTGTAAGGCCTGTATTGTATCGTCCGGGAGACATACTCCGTATTAACCATCATACTACCCATGTTATACTGTTTTTTTGTAAATAGGTTCTTTTTTGAAATTTGCTCCAGGGAGTAAAAATCGCAATTTTTATGAATTATGTCAAATATATAGCATATTTTTGCTCTTTACCTTTTGTTTAATATATTTTAGAAATAAGTCAAATATGTTTTGCTTCTGTCTCTTTCTTTGCCTGAATTTCATTATTCTTAATTTATGGACATGAGTATATATATATATATATATATATATATATATATATATATATATATGTAATCATTAAAACGTACTTGATGATACAAATAACTTACACTATAGTTGTGCTAGTATTGTAAATTAAATATCTTTTTGACTTACAAGGGTCATTCTGAAATTTTTGAGATACACCTGGGTTTTTAAAGTTATATATACAAAATTTTAGGTGTGCTCAAAGTAGCCTCCTCCAACATTAGTGCACTTTTGTAGACGAATTTTCTACAGATTAAATATCTCAAACCATTCATTTCTTAAAGGTGATGAAAAAGGCATTTATAACCACATCAACCTCTTCTTCCAAATGAAAACGATGTCGACGTAAGTTCTTTTAATATTAAAGAATAAATAAGTCACGCATAGCTGGACCCGAAGAATAAGGTGGATGTTCCATCACTTTAGTTTGTTTTGTTTAAGAAACTCAACTGTTAATCCGGCTGTATGTGAAGATGCATTGTCATGGTGAAGCATTAGTCCCTAACATTAACTTCTTGGAGAATTTCTGGAAGACATTTAGCGGTATATCATTTTGTTGTCAATGTCTTCTGTCATTCCAACTTGATAGCTTTGAAAAACCCCGTACTTCCGAAGAAAACAGCATACATTACTTTTTTCATTGTTCGTTGTATTTTCATCGCTTGTTGTTTTGTCAAAGTTGTATCGTCTTCAAAGACCCGCACTTTACTTTCTTGACGTGTTGGAACGTCAAAAAATTATATGTACGTTTCATCACACGTTACAATTTTAGAGAGGATACGGTTGCCACCACCATTTATCAATTTAAGGGTTTCTTTTCTGATTATGCCACGCTACTATGTTTTGTGCTCCGTTAGGTTATGGGGAACCCAACACCCAACGGCAAACTACTTTTTCTTATGTTATTCTTCATGAATAAATTCGTGTATGGAGACGGATCCAATGTTAAGTTCCTTCTGTATTATTTAGGAAGTGCAGTTGTTATCGTCTATTAACTGTTTGGCGGACACGTTATGCGGAATTACTGCCAACCGCTTCCTTCTTGTGTGCTCTTCATCCAAAAAGAATTGTGGCGCCTGCAAAATTCTTTAACCATTTGAATACATTAATACGACATGGTTATTCATCACCAAAATGCTAATTGCAGCTGTTTAATGCATTCGTCTTGATTTATAATCCCACTTTAAAATAATAGAAAATCATAGCACGATAATGTCTTTGCGTCAACTCTCTTTCTCTCTATTCTGTTTAAAATTTATTCTACACTAAAAACTTGAAGTAAGTCAGTAAAATAATCTGCTGTGTTAAAATACTTTGTATTTTCAAACTAAACCGTTAATTTTTTTAAAAACTTCTCGTATTTACGTATATCAAAAAGTTTCATTTACCCTCGTATAAACTTGTAAAGTGAAAATTATTTCTTTAAAGATTAGTTGTTTAAGCCTTTGGTTGTGTCTAAAAACTATTCATATTGCTTTTCATACGAAATCACACTTTTCTAGAACTTAACTTGAGTTGAAAATTTTTCGGGAACTATGAAAAAATTAAATACTAAAACCTAACATTTGGAAGTTTTAAATAAAACAAGCATGGTGCAAGAAATATGCGCCTGCATATAGCTTTTTAAATTTAATTTATTTCATAATTTAGAACTTGTGCTTAAATAATCTTGGAGTTAATCATTAAGAAAAATACATGTAACTATATCTTATAAAAACATATAAACTTTTTTACCAATTATAAGATCTTAAGTATCTATTTCTTTGTGATAAATATCTCGTATTTAAATGCGGCTTTTAAGTAGCACAATTTTCTAATTTTAAAATGTATTTAAAATGTATTGAAAACAGAATTACTCTTTGAATGACAAAAACAGCTTTTTAAGAAAATCTATAAAAATTTAAAAAATCAAATTCAGACTTAAAATTCTGAATTACTTCATTTCCTAAGCATCTTATTTTACCGTCTAGAAATATTTCAAAAAAGTTTTTTGTTATTTATGAATACGATTTTGAAAAGGGTTTGCATGTAATACATACTAACTATGATGTTTCTGCATTTAATATGCATATTCGACCGAAAAGTTTAAACATTTTAAACCTTTTACTTAGATTCAAAAGAGTCAGACACACAAATCCGCTGCCTTTTCAGACATGCACATTATCAACTCCTATACAGACATGAATAATTTAAGAGAATCTTAACCTAGAACTATGGTACCTCTTCAAATATGGATTTGTTCCCTCAAAACCATATCGCATTACACTGCTCGCATATTTCAACTTAGTCGATGGATGTAAACATACCATTTGAAAGTTTTTATGTTCAAGCAAAGGAGAATTGGCTTTTCAATAGTTCCGTATTTACTTTTGTGGATGCCAACTCCCTGCTCTGTATCGATTACCACGTACTTTGAACGATGATATTTCACTAAATTCCGAATCGAATTCCGCATATTTTTGAGTATTTACGATTTATGGAAAACTATTTATTTCCTTCCTGCATCGCTTGTATGTTATTTGCGTGGATTAGGAGGCGACCCGACGTAATGTTATTGCAATATTTTAAAAAAATATTTCTTCTTTTACTTAGCATATCTTGCTTTGCAATGGAAATAAGTTAGTTCGAATTGTTTAGTATTGTAAAGTAGCAAGGCTCAGTGGCTATGGATTTATATTCACCACTTGAAGGATAGAAGGAAATGGACAGACACACATAAAGAAAACTCAAATAATATCCAGTACAATAAATAGAGTTCAAGGCTTATTGCTTAGTCGCATCCCAACTTCTGTATTCTTAATGCTGACATTTCTTGAAGTAACTTGTATTCCATTATTACATAGTATTAATTTTTTTCTTATTCTGCGGCTATCAATTGATAAAACCAACATTACCAGGAAACATCTTACCAACAAATAGATGTTATGACAAATAAAAATATATCAATGGAATTTATATCAGGAAAATAACTTATATTTACTTTACATGCGCGTCTAATATTCTTTGAAAAAGAAAACTTTAAAATGCTTTCCTTGGATTTTTCTTATTAAAAATAGTTGTATGCCTTTTCTATTCAACTCTTTAAATTATTCCTAAGTTATGAATTATGTAACATAATACTGAATATTATAGCTCTATTTTATACTTGAAGTTTATTACAAATGACGGTCAACCAAAGAAGTTCTAATGATGTATTACAATCCTGTGAATAAAGTTAGGTTTTTTTTTTAATCATTTGGGAATACATTTATCACTCTTTAAATAAAAAACAATATATTATTTAATAATTGATTTTCTAAGTCTTGCAATGATCTCAACTGATTATGCTTTTAAAAACTCATCTATATATATCCTAAGGTTTCTTTTAATTATTACAACTGTTACCCATAGTGATCTCCAAGTTTTTTTTTTTAATGAAGCATCATCTTTAAAATGTGAAATAGTTTGTAGAAACAATGAAACAAGGGGAAAAAAACATTTTGTACACCCACATGAAATGAAATTTAATGTTTTGACCTATTTTTGTTTTAAATATCCTGAAAAATAAATTACATGGTGAAGTTAAGAATTAAAATTTAAAATTTTATTTATTTCTTCATTTAAAATTTAAATTTAAATAAAGATAATAGATTAAGGATAAAAAACTAAGTATCTCAACAGAATTCAGTATCGTACCAATCTTTATTTTTTAAATTGCTCTTAGAAGGAATTAAATGAAAATAATCTTCATAGTAAGCATCTGTTTCGTAAATCTTGATGTCATGGGTTTTGTACTGCAATATATATTTTGCTTCAAACATTTTTGGTTTCATTACAAATTGAATAATTTTGATATTTGAGGAAAAAATAGTTTTTCCCATCTACTGAAGGAAGAGAATTAAATTTATTTTGAAACAAAACACATTTTAAAAAGAACATATCTCTTTTAGAATTATTTTAACTTGCTTATAAGATAACATATACTTTAGTATAATTTAAGCCAGTGTGATGTTAGTTTTTTTTAATTCTTAAGCTCTATAAAAATGTTTCCATTCATATCGTATGATCCTACTTCTTTTGCTTTAAGAATAAAAACAAATTAAGTTGAATCAACTGTATCAATTTCGCATAGCAATATAAGTGAACTAAATATTTCAATAAATCCTGAAGGCCATGCATTTTAAAATACTGATTTTTTTGCAATGTTTAAACTTCAAAAATTAAATTAATATCATCTTAAGTAAAAAGAAAGTGTAAATTAAATAAAGTAATTATTTACAGCAATTCTAAAATATCTCCGCTAGTAATGCCCATAAAACACAAAAACTACTTTTTTCCTATCCACTATCTTTCACAAAGTAATAAAAGTACCAAAGTTGTTTTTATTACTTTACACGGAATTAATTCACTTCACTTAACCCTGATTCGGGCCACTTGAAAATCTCTTTAACCAAAATTGTTCGACGCAGCAATTACATGTTTCGCTTAGCATTAAACTTTTTACTGTGTATAGTCCCTTGGAGAGGGCACAATGGAATGGAACTTGGGAGATGTATAGTAACGGTAATGATCTCACGGATTACACAATATGTCATTAACGATAATTGTGTAGAGATCTCATTACCAAGTAATCCTCAATCACGACGGAAAATCCTCAGTTTCATAGTCCCAAATAGTGATAATGGAGCTTGCCGTTTTCCTGTGGTTCGATCGATCATGCGATAGGGTAATTAAATTCATTTACTAAATCTATTTAGTAATAAAGGGAGCTCAGTGGTTAATATAGCGTTTGGGATTAAAGGATAGTTATTATTTGACGTTCCTTCAACTGTGATCGTATTGAGCTTTGTGGGTACTCAAGTTGGTTAAATGAAGGACCATAAATATGTAAGAGAATTTTCTATTGGTAAACGAAGCATATAAGGGAAGTATAATGAGAATCATGGTTTTTATTGGGATAATTTCATCTTTTTACATGTCAAATATAATGACATGTTAAATATTAGATTAAGACAGTGTTTCTGAAACTTCCAGAATTTGTGACCCAACTTTCAGTCATAATTTTTATCGCTTCCCACTCGAACAATACCAATGTTTTGAATGCCGTAGTATGTATTTTGGCGCTAAGGCTACAATACGAATTTAATTACAAACCGAACAATTATCAATGCTGCCACCATTTTAATAAATTGGAGTCATTAGAATTACTAAAACCTATTTTGAATGATGAAATTCATTTATCATTAATTACTCAATGATTGTGCAAATGCTTTTACACATTTATTAGTATATTACATCAGTGTGTGTGTGAATGTTTATTTTATATTTTAGTATGTCAGAATGTATTTTGTTTTGCTCCCTTTTACAAAAACAGAATTATTTTAATTCTTTATCGTCAATTTTTTCGATACGTTTTGCGACCCCTTCGTAGGTTCACCATGTCCCTTTTAGGGGGGTGCGCTCTACAATTTGAAAAGATCTGAATTAAAGTAAGATTTATCAATGCTTTAAAAAGTGATTATTTTGTAAAATGACTCTGTAATAACACACGTATAATTACAATGTTAAAAATAAATATTTAATAGAATATGATTGAGATATATACTGCAACTAAAAATTTTATTTTCGAACATCCTGTTAATGTTACACAAAGTTTTAAGAAACCACCCAACGCATCTTTTTTCAAAGATTATCTTGTGTTTAAAAAGGGATTATGTTGTAAAAACATTTAGAAGCTTATAAGTTTAAGTTAATTTTACAAAAAGTTTATAAATTTATTTTTGGCATGTTCTGTTACAAATATAATAATAAACAGTTACACGGTTATCAGCATCGAGTGAAATGATACATTTTCATAAAATAAGCCTTAAAGTTGTTACCAATAAAATTTTAGGTAATTAAAAAAAAGTACTTACTAGATCACACAGGAAAAGGAATTACAGCTCTTTTCACACCTGAAATAAAACTGAATGTTTTGAATACATTCTATAATATCCCTTTTATGCATCATCTGATATCAAACTGATTTTCTGTTACTGATTCTATATCTTCGAGAACAGAATTCAATGATCTACAATTTTACACTTATAAAAAATATGGCTTTTATTCAGAAAGAAAAAAATACTGGTTTTAGTTTAAAAAAGTATTTCTGAAGTAAAAAATCTACAATTAAATTTAGTTTACTTTTAAGTTATACATTTACAATTTAATTATTTTGATCTGATGGTATCTTGTTAAATGTGGTACTTTGAAATTACATTAATTGCTTTTAAAAAGTTCATTTATCTCTGAATTAGGAAAATGAAACACACGCACACACACACATATATATATATATATATATATATATATATATATATACACATATATATATATATATCGAAATTTAGTGTGTTTTATAGAATGTTCACTCCCTAGTTTTTATGAATTCGTCTCAAGTAAAAGAGCATAGTTTTATTATATCCAATGCATATGATTCATAATCTGAAGTAGAATCATTATAGATCACTGAAATGTAGGTGAATATAAAAACGGTTAAACCTCTAGTATTTTCCCTCCCTATTTTCCAGTGTATAAAAAACAAAAATGAGCCTATTTATAACCTAATTAGGTTCCTTTAAAATGCTACCAATTGTAAATCCTTACTATAGAGTGAGTTTTAATACAACAAAATCAACCCTAATTGGAGGCAATAAATGACATTAAATTTTCAATTTTTCTTTTTAGAGATTAATTGCAAATTTCTGTATAAATAAAAATCCATAGCTGTTGCTTCAATCCAAATTTTTATTATTATGTCATAGTATAATCTGCAACTGTCGTAAAAATTTAAGTAATTAAAATATAATTAATTATTAGTATCTAAAAACTAAATGTTATACAATCATGCAAATTCATATTAAGATTTACATTATTGGCTTTTAATAAAAAGTAAGATATTTAGATAACATCGTCTTGATTTTATGACATTGATATTTTTTTTTAAAATTGATTTTTTCAGATGTATTCCAAACTAAAAAAGTTTGACAAACATTAACCTTAAATGATTCATTATGAAACACAATTTACATTGAATTTTATAAAACTTATATTGAATTAATGGTTTTTAAACTATTAAATTCATCATCACACATTTAATCCTTTCTTTTAAGATAAATTTTTAAGAGCATTTTTTTAATCGACCTTTATCTGTAAGAGAAAAACCCTGAACATTTAATATTAATCTTGCATTGAATTCATTTGGAATTTTGTTCGGGCTGAAGTTTTTAAAGTAGTGATTTACTGGAGAAAATTGTATGTCACGTAATAAAAAAAAAAAAATCACAGTTTTTTTTTTTTGCATTGCCTTCATGATGTTGTTATGATACATTCGTTGCAAAATCAACCAAGCCAAAATAGATAAATGCTGTGCAAGTTTCTTTCAGTAAATCTCTTGTGGAAAATAAAAAAGCTTCTTTCTCTTTGTCAGCTTCTTATTGAAGAAATTAAGTGATTACTTATTTTTATAATATTATATACGAAAGAATATAGCGCAGTTCTTATTTCTCTCTTTTACACGGAACTATACAAATTCCGGAGAAATCCCCCAATAGTTTTGTTGTTTAATGCTTCCTTAATGTTTATCTACTTCACTTTTTTTATTTATTTTTGATTGTTAGCCGTCAAACATTTCATCATAAATGTTTTTATTTAAACTTCTTCGGCTGAAAAAGTAGAATTTATATATTTCTACAGTAGGGCACACAGGGATTTTTCAAGGGAGGGGGTCCAAGATCGAAAGTCCACTATTCGTGTATCCAGCTCCTTTTGAGTTTGTCGATTTTTGGGAGCAATAAACAGTAAAAAACTAATTATTGAATAAATAATTACATTAATTAATATAATCAATATATGAGATAATAACAAATATTTAATTAAATTTTGCGTACTATATACTTAGAAATATAATCAATTGGGGAAAAAATGAAGGGCTTTGGGGGAGGTTCCAGACCACTAGGAGGCTCTCTCCTTGTGTGTGCCACTCTATACATAAATATTTATCATAAATGTATTAAATTATAAATGTTTAAATGACTTTTTAAGAATAATACTTACTATGTGTATTTAATTACATATGTGTGTGGGGGACATGTTAAAGTTTTAGAAGTTAATCATATTAAGTTATTATTAGGTTAGAAGTTATATATATACGTCAAACTCAGCATAACAGCCCATGAGTGACCTTCAAGGTCTATTGAGCCTATCTCAGTTTACGTGACCTTAGGTGCTGGGGTGTATGTGCAGAAGTTTTGGTCAAGTGACCAGTGCTCAGTCTGATGCAAAACCCCTAGTGTTCAGTTCCCAAGTAAAGCTTGGTACTCATTTATAGCTTACTAAAGGGATGGAAAAGCTGAGTCGACCTTTCCCAGCCAGGATTTGAACCCCGGAATTGTGGTGTGAAACGAGGTACACTACCACTCAGCCACTGAACTTCTATATAAAAATATACACTGTTGTGCAAAATTAAGGACGAAGTCAAAAAATTAGCATATCAGCAGAACGAAGAGGCAGAGCGGACAGAAAGACCAAACAGGAGATTAAGTAAGGTGATGCACGGTAACACATGCGCAGATATGCAGGTAGACGGAATGGGGGAGTGTCTGAGTAGTATAAAAGCATGTTCTCGGTGTAAGATCAGTATTTCTGGCAAATAGATTACACGCGGTAGAGCAGTTAAAAATCACACCGAGTTGCTGCTTCAGCGAAAATGGCGAATAATCAATCTGTTGGGCGACATCTGGATGCTTTTATCTGAGGTCGAATCATTGGGAAGTTGGAGGAAGGCCGCAGTGTGACAAGTGTGGCTGCAGAGTTCGGAATTGCTCACAGCATCGTTTCACGACTTTGGAGACAATTTCAAACCACAGGAACCGGTATCCGGGGTTTAGTTGTGGTCGTCCACGAGGAACCACACCCGCAGATGACCGGTACATTGTCTTACAGGCCAGAAGAAACAGGCGGCATAGCGGGAGAAATCGCAGACACACGACACAGGCGACTGGACGACCGATATCGCGTGTTACCGTGGCCAGAAGACTGCACCGGTGGTGGTCTGTTGGCACGACGCCCTGTACGGTGTACTCTTTAACGCCTGCCCATTGGAGAAGGCTTTCTCTCTGTGGTGCCGGGAACACCGAAATTGGAGAGACAATGAATGGGGAAGAGTACTCTTTACAGATGAGAGCAGATACAGTTTGAGTAGCGATTCTCATCGCATACTCATCTGGAGAGAGCGAGGAAGCCGCAATCATCCCTTGAACATCATTGAAAGGAACAGGTATGGAGGTCGCGGTTTTCTCGTTTGGGAGGCATCATGCTTGGTAGTCGTACGACCTTCACATCTTCGACGCCGTTTCAGTCAATAGGACCCGTTATTGTAACGAGATTCTTCTTCCATATGTGCGTCTTTTAGAGGCGCTATGGGTCTGTAGTTCCTTTTCATGGGCGACAATGCACCATGTCATCGCACAGTAGCTGCCGAACAGCTCTTAGAGAGGAGGATATTAGAACGTATGGATTGGCTGGCATGATCTCCCGGATCTCAATCCCATCAAGCATGTATGGGATTTTATAGGCAGACGCCTTCACAGCTCTTACTCCTTTACCACCAACTATTCCGGGAGCTTCGATTGGCGCTGCAAGACGAATGGGTAGCAATGCCTCAACAACTCATTGACAACCTCATTCTCAGCATGGCAGACGCTGTGAAAAACCTGCCTAGCAGTCAGGAGATCATATCCCCCTACTAAAGACTGATGTTTCTTGCTGGACACCCATCACAGGGATGTTTCGACCTTCAGCTGCATTGCGCTCCATGCTACTTTTCAATCAAGCTTCTTTTTATCCCTCCGATTTCTCTTTTAGTAAGTGTTGTTTACATTACACATGTCCTTACGTATTGGGGATCTTACGGTATTTAATGTGTTGATTTGAAAAGCTTTGTACAAAGTTACATTGAAAAACCGTCTCGTCCTTAATTTTTGCACACCAGTGTACATCGACGGAAAAAAATTCAAAACACCAAGAAAAAAATTATTGTAGAGTTAATGAAATTTGACAATACAATTGTCTAGTTAACAAGTTTAATTGATTTAAATTTTCAAAACAAGAGGTCAATATAAGATCAAGAAAATGCATTTCAAATGGAAAATTCTATTACCTTAATAGCCGTGATGTAATCTCCAAAATTTTAAATGCAAACAAGCAAGCGTGCATGCATTGTGTTATTCAGGTGCTGAATGTAACTCTGTGGTATGGAGTTCCCATGCTTGTTGTATGTATTTGTTTTGTCTGTACTGAACGGTTAGTGCTGGCCATGAATGGTGCTGAAATTGTCGTCCAATCATATCCCATACTTGATAAATAGGAGACTGATCTGTTAATATTTTGACCAAGTTAACATGTCAACATTCTGTAGAGCACGTTGCGTAACAGCAGCATTGTAGGGCGAGCGTTGTCCTGTTGGAAAACTCCCCTTGAATGCTATTCCATGAATTACAGTACTATAGATTGAATTACCAGACTGATGTACAAATTTGCAGTCAGTATGTCTGGGATAATCACAAGATTGTTCCTACTGTCATAGGAAAATGTTGCATGGTCGTCATTGGTACCAAAAGTAAAAACTGCTGTCATCAGAAAACACAGCAGATCTCAATTTCATCCATCAATGGGATCTGGCTTGATATCACTAGTGTCGCAAACGACAATGGGATGGAGTCAGAGAAATATATGTTACAGGGTGTTTGGCTCGGAGCTATCCTTGAAGTAACTGATATCTAACAGTTATTTGTAGTCACTTCGTAGGGTACCAACTTCAGCTCTAATATCTACCGCAGACGCAGCACACGGCACCACAGCCGTATGTCAAATACGGCAGTCCCTTTTAGTAGTATCACGAATGCCGGAACTCGGCTTTCTAGAGGCAGTATCATCCCCCGTCCCAACCATCCTCCTCCCAACAATCATGCACTAATAGATACATTCTGGCAAAGTCTTTCTGCAATATTGTGGAAAGAAATTCCACCTTCTCATTCCCATATTATAGGATCTCGTTCAAACCCATAAGTTGTTGATAATGGCTACTTCATCTTTAAAGGCATTCTTGGTTAACATTAAACTCAATACATCAAATAACGCTAACAAACTTTATAGCACGCATTTAAAGCAACCCTTATTCGCAAGTTTTGAGTCGCGTTACTAGCGCTACACTTAAGTGTGAAGCGAAATTTGAACCGATGTCATCTATCAATTGTATAAATACGCCTACCAAATTTCGTTGATCTAACACAAGTCTTTCTTGGTATTGGGACTTTTTACGTCAGTATAATTATATATATACAAACTATTATTTACACATACTATTATTTCAGACACGCAAGTGATTAACTTTGGTACACAGTGAAAAAGAAGAAATGATGAATTGCTAATAAATATTTTCATATGAAATATATTTTTTAATTCAAATACTTACTGTAATTTATACTATGTTTTGTGTATCATGTTTTCAAATTTAATTTTTTTCTCTATTCTGCAACTATGGAATATATTGCATGTGGATCCATGCGTACTACAAACATACGCCACTTTCTAAAGAAGATACTTAGTCAGATGGAATGAAATAAATAGTTTAAATATTATGATTTCATAACATTTAAGTAAAAGCTATGCCACCATTCATCAAGTTTGACTTTAATGGTTACGCTTTATGACAGTACAATGAGATAAGAAGGCTATAGTTGATCGCAAGAAACGATCTAAAGTGAAGAGAAAGTATTAGGAAGAGAAAAATCTTATACCATTCATTATTTTCAATAATACTATTAACCAGAATATCAATGATTGAATGATCATTCTTTATCAAAGAGTAAGATCTGAGATAACGTCATTACAACAGCAAGAGCTACCCTAGCCTTTATGCCCTAAATGCATTGGCCCCTATGCCATTCGCCAACATTTGCTTGAAAAGCTTTACAACTCAAAAATTTCTGTAAAGAAGTTTTCAGTAACAAGTTACGTGTGAAGTAAAATTTCAATATGTGATTTTTTTAAGATGTTCAAGCAGTTTTGTGATCTTGGCTTTGTCCTGACACTGTATGATGAGGATTTGGGCAATGGAAGGCCAATGCATTTAATAGTCGGTCCTCTTTCCTTGTCTCTGGCAAAATCTAAGTCGAAGATAACCTATAATAATACGCCGGTATTGTGCGTACCTTGAACTTACAAGATAATTCCAGTTATAGGTAACATATAACCTTTCAACAAGTTTACATCAGATATCACTGTTTCTATTTTATTTAAATGTAAATTTCTTTGTTTTCTACTTAGGTCTAACAGATAACCAAGACTTCCCGCAATAAAATCTCATAGAGGGGGCTTGTGAACAAATTTGCGCTCAACAGATTTATTACAAGTTTTTCTAACCTAGATATTAAAATTATTAGCAAAAAAACCCTTAATAAGCCTTCATCAATTATTGAATCATGTAAAGCAGCATGAAGGGCCAAAAGAGAATTTCTCTCTTACTTAACACTTCATTGATTAATTCAATATTTGTAACTTACATCTTTTGAATATTAAAATTAATTTAACTAAAACAATAATCGTGCCCGTTAAATTTGCAGCAATAATTTGGGTTTGAATAATACTATCCCATTAAAGCTTAAAATTTTATAGGTCCCAAACGCATTTCAATTTTTTGATACCTTTACCAATGCATTCCAAAAAAGTTAACCCCTTAACTGGTTTGCCCGTACAATCGTACGGCTACCGAAAAGCTAGCCACAACATGTTTGCCAGTCACGCTGTATGGGCACTAGTATTTTTTCTTCATGTCTTTTGATTTGAACATCCTTAGAAAGATTGTTAGTGATATTGTTTTTAAGAGATGTAGCTAATCCACGTTACTTAAATACTTCTCATCCGGAGATTTTCTATGTCGAAAATAGGAATTTAGATTCTTTTGAAATTATATTCGATAAAGAATAGAGATTGCAAAAGCAATGAGAAATGTGTTGCTTGAGAAGAAATGTATATATATATAAATGGAAATATAATCTAAAAAAATACAATATTATCTTTGTCCTCATTGCAATGTAAGACAATACTATGCCATGCTTCAAATTGTATGCACACAAGATCATCAGCATCTGAGAAAGAGATACGAGGATGATATTCTTTGTAAGTATGAGAAAAATTTTTACGAAATATGAAGTATTCTTCGTGGCATGCCGAGTGAGCTTTTTAACTGGCAAATATTTAGGGGTTTTATGTTAAACAATTATAAATAAAGTAGTGAGAAATTTTAAAATTGAAGACTAAAATAAAATTTTTCTATTTTCTTTTTCTGTTAAGCATTGTGCTTAGCTATATGCAATAAAAATATGCCTTTTCTGGAACATTTTGGGCAAAAAAAAAAAAAGAAAGAAAAATTAACCGTTTAAAAAAATTGACTCCATTTTAAAATACCTCCCTAAGCTTAACAATATTTGGAAACTCCAGAAATTCATTAATTCTAATAGTAAGTAAATTTTGTTGTTAAAATTGTTCAGCAAAACAAATAGTACAAAAGATATATCTGCAATAAATGTATTTGTAAATTTCCCTACTTGAATATATTGAATTGAGGAATAACAAGTTTATAATAGAATATTGATTGAAAAATGGAATAAACTAATAATGTGTAATGTTGACTCCTAAGTAATTTAGTAAATCACAAGAATAACAAATAGTACTAAAGGTATATCTGCATTAAATTTATTTGAAATTTCCTACTTAAAATCACAGTTCCAATATGTTACAATATGAGCCATTTAATAAAAATCATTTTACATTCTTGTATTCATTATCGTCCACTTGGTTTTGTTCTTCTTACAATTAATGTATTATGTCAGAATAATGTGTTATTTTTTTTTATAAAATAAACTCTTGCGAAGAGCGAATACTTCAGCCAGTATACTTATAAATGTATCAGTACTGTGCAATGTATTTTATAACTAATTTATTAATACTATATTAAAAACAAGTTTAATAATTATTAGTGATTTCCATGGTCTTGTCATGCAGAGCAAAATTTTTCAAAGGAAGGCTTTTGATATTAGAAATTGACACTATGTGAGATATTTTTATATATTTAGCTGAGATCTATATTTTGGCTTCAAAGCAGCTACTGCAGAAAATACGTTTTAACAAAGGGTAGGGTGTTGAAAATGGTAACAGTTCACAAAATACTTTTGTTTTCAGAACAGACAATTTATCATCTACTTCTGCCTAAAATTGAACTAGTGATTTATTACAAAGTTGCCTTTTAATTTCGCCACTCTGGATGGGAAATCTATAAATATTTCTTCTTCGGTAGCTTAGAGCCCTTCTGGGGTATTTTAAATTGATCTCTAACCCACTCGTAACTTGCTAACAAGTAGTCCTCAGCAATTTTTTTTTAAATTGTTTGCCAACATGGCTAAATGATATCTTCAATAGTTTAAAAACATCTTCCGCGTGTTGTTCTTCAGTTTTGTAAGTTTGAAACACATTTGTCCGCATTTTTCAAACATTTCTAGGTTTTTTTTTTTTTTCTTTATGTTCCTGGCTCCATAATTCGCATTGTCTACAACAATATTAATTTTATCACTCGTGTCAAACATATGAACATTTGATCCTTGAATTTCAAAAATGCAAGGTATTTAATTTCTCAACAAATCGACGAAGTAGCTCAACTTCATGACAAATAAAACCCTCTTGAAATTTCTAAAGCTTCCGGTAGGTTTTCCTTCTAGAAAAAAATGGCAATTTTATTTCTTAATTCATAAACACGTTGCAATAATTTCTCCCGGCATGTAACCATCTTGGCTCACTATAAAATAGCAACAATGAATGTACTGTACCCATATCTTTGCAATGTCCATAGAAGATTCTTGATTTTGAAGGTCTCGTTTTTATGTAATTTACTTCAACTCGTCATCAGCAGGACTCATTTCTTTGGCTAGAGCTTCTCTGTGGATAATTCAATAAGTCCAGATGCATAATGGAGTTTCTTGTTTCACATGTCGCTGTATACATTTAAATCTTCCAGGCATCGTAATGAGTACTATCGGTGCATATTCCGACACCATTTTCCCACTCTATGTTTGCCTCGTTTAAAAAATCATTTAAAATATCAAATAATGCTGTTGTTATGAGTTTTATTGATTTACAAAAAGTAGTTCTTCAGCTACGACATCCTAAAATCGAACATACGCAATGAAATGAGTATCCTAATTTATATCTGTTGCCTCGTCAAGCTGAATTGAAAACAATTTATCTCGCAACTTACCGAAAGTCTGTTATTCCCACATTTTCAGCTATATCCTCATTTCGATGGGACCCAGAATCATATGATATAGGTACGAACTGCAACTCTTTGAGAAAATTGTCTCCAAACCTACGATCTCGACAAGACTAAAATTGTACTATAAATAGGCATGTTTACATGTTTTGTTCAGACGTTCACGAGAATGCCAGAGGTGATGGATATGATCGAGCGCCACATAGACTAGACTTTTTGAATTTCTACTATTAGTTCACTCTTTATATTTATGTATATATATATATATATATATTACATATATATATATATATATACTCTTTGTTCAAATTTTCAATCGTTACTAAAATATTTCTATTCATCCATTCCAGTTCAAATACATTTTTTAAAAACTATAATGGATGATAATACAGTTTTTTCAACTATTATTTCATTAATTAAATTAAAAATGAATAAACCGTAAAAATAATAATAGTCCAACAGCATAAATAGAAAAGAAAAATCGTTCGTTGTGTACCTGCCGCGCAGTGACTTCTAATCCAAAGTTCATGGGTTCGAATCCCATCTAGGATGGCCTAATTCTTCTGAGAATGTGGTTTCTTTTTACTATATATACTATTTTATTAGAATAATTCAATTCAAATTTTGAATAAATAGTAACAAACAAACAAAAAATAGTCAAACACCATATGCAGCAAGTAAAATGAAAAAATTGCAAGAAAAATCGCTTCCTATTTTGTCACTTAATATTGTGATTCTATTCATATTTATATACATATTTATATTAATTGTAACTATTTCATAAAAAAATAACTAAAATAATTTTTCCCTTTGTTGACCTAAGTAGAAATTGACTTATATATAGTTTTTATATTACATGTTCTAATGACATTTGTACTTATAGAACTGGATGATGGAGGAAATAAATCTTTAATGAAATACATTTTTCAATCTGTTCTAATTTTTTAAAAATTAGTGAAAGGAAAAAATTGCAAAATAATAATCATAATACTTTAAAGTAATTTGTTTAAAATGTATAATACTTAAAAATAGCATTTAGAAAATTTTATACTTATCTTGTTAATTAATACGATTTATAATTAAGATCGTTTTTAGCGTTAGCACTAAAGTGCATTATTATTACCTTCAATACATTATTATTACAAAGGGTGTTTTTTAGAGGTATAGACTTTAAATTGAAATAAAACAACGATGTATTACTCGATTGACATGAATATTTTATTCGAAAGATTATCTTGTTGCATTACATTTTTAAATATGATTTCTGGCATAGGACTGCCACGGTGGACTCGGATGTAGTCCAATCTGGACGTTCAATTTTCGATGACATATTCCAACATTTGTGGCCGTATATCGGCAATAACACGGCGAATGTTGTCTTCCAAATGGTCAAGCATTTGTGGCTTATCCGCATAGACCAATGACTTAACATAGCACCAAAGAAAATAGTCTAGCGGTGTTAAATCACAAGATCTTGGAGTCCGATTCACAGGTCCGAAACGTGAAATTAGGCGATCACCAAACATGTCTTTCAATAAATCGATTGTGGCACGAGCTGTGTGACATGTTGCGCCGTCTTGTTGGAACCACAGCTCCTGGACATCATGATTGTTCAATTCAGAAATGAAAAAGTTAGTAATCATGGATCTATACCAATCACCATTGACTATAATGTTGTGGCCTTCATCGTTTTTGAAGAAGGATTCCACCAGCCCATAAAGCGCACCAAACAGTCAGTTTTGCTGGATGTAACGGTGTTTCGATACACTTGTGGATCAGCTTCACTCAAATGCGGCAGTTTTGTTTGTTGACGTTGCTATTCATGCGCACTTCATCGCTAAACAAAATTCGCTTATGAAAATCGGGAACAACGGCAATCTTGTTTTGGGCCCAATCGACGAATCTACGCCTTGCTTGAAGATCGTTTTGATGAATTGCCAAACCAAACTGAGAATAAATCACTTGACAGCTGTTAAATCGGTCGCCATCTTGAAAAGTAATGCCAACTTAAACTTCTATACCTGGAAAAAACACTTTATAAGGGGGACGCGATTAAATTTATGATTGAAAATTGGTTCACCAGTAGTAAGTTTGAGAAGCCCTGGTCTACATATATAAAATAGTAACCGAAAAAATATTTTCATATAATCATTTAAAAAGTAAATAATATTTTATATTTTATTTCGGAAAACCAAAATAATTATGAAAGGAAATATGTATTATTAATTATACATATTAACGTCAAATGATTAAGTAAAATACATATTTTGCGTGTTTTTTCTAAAAATTCTTGATGTGTTTTTTCATCAGTACATTACATATCGAGAAAAAAATGTGTAACTTCGAAAAGAGAAATCACCCTGCTATAAGAAACAAAATATGACTTTTAAACTCAACAAATACCCAGAAGTATTCAGAAAATTTATATCAGTATTGCGACAAAAATGGGCGTAGCTTAGGGCATTTTTCTCTGTGTTTCACTTTCCTCCAAAGAATATTTCTTTTACATCCTCCCATTAGATTACAATCCTTTAGATAGAAATGTAAGCAGAGATGAACAAAACATTTTAAGTAAATCTGGCTCTTTGTCTTTGTTTTTTAGGTCATGCCATTTGAAAGCTTTCAGATAAAATCTATCTGTGTTCATCTCTGTAATGCGATTCTGTAACTTGAATCGCAGTTTTTCGAAGCATGCAAATCACTAGGGATTATTTTGTCTTCCGAAAGGCGCTAAAACCTATCAGAAACATACATTCCATAAAATGACAAAGGCTGCAAAGGATCAACGACTCAAGTCAACGTTTAAGGCGTTATTTATTTAGCCACTTAAAGTTAAATCTTCAATTACGTTTTTATTCCAGGAATGTAATGGAAGATGAATGTTTCAAGCATTGCATAAATTAAAAAACTGAGTTTTTAGTAAGAGAATATACTTTAGGCTTAGTGTTATTCATGAATATCAACCATTTATTTTAAATGTAAATTTTCTTAAATACAAATAAAAAAATGTACTCATTCGTATAAATAAGAGTTGTACATAGTGTATTTAAAAGCTGAAATATTTTTAGTATTATTTAATATTACCTTTTGAAACACGAACATTCTGTTACGTTAAAAATAATTATCCAGTTGCATATATATCAAATGTTAATTATTTTTGAAATACGTTTTGCATTAAAAAATAAAATAAAGTTAATTTTTCTCGGCTTGATTAAATATTCCTGTCACTTAACAACAAGAAATCTAAAAAAAAGATATAAAACGAGATTTACATGATTTTTTTTTAAAAAAACTTTGAAATCAAATTATAAGAAATATTACGCTATTTTTTTTTATTTGAATTTTTTAGTAAAAACATTCAAAATAATTTCGTAAGCTGCAAGTACTACACGGAGCTTAAGTAAAACAAACAAAAAGTAAGAAAAAAACTGTGTGTGTGCTTATAACCACCCGATAGAAATGAAAACTTCTAATTTATTCTGAGCAAGAGAATCCAATTATTCGGATGTACCACGTTTTCTTTCTTGACATTTTTTTTTTGTATGCTGGCGTTAAGTAGTTCTCTTTTTTTTGCCAATTTATCAGCTGGATTTATTTATTTTATCCATTTTCTATAAAGGTAATGTTAAAATAATTATGTATTCTAATATTTATATGATGAGTATATTTGATTTAAAATGCAATTAGTCTAATTATTTAAAAATATTTAAATGTAAATTACTTATGGAAATTATATTTATATATTAAGAATGTTTATATGGTACTTACGTAGTAGCGTAACAATGCCAACATTCAAAAATTGCCACGTTGGCAACCCTGATTTATCATGTGTAGTGGCCTCTGAATGGGCAACAATGTGGTTCCTTTTCATATAACATCTCCAATACCGTTGCTATAATACGTGAGTACAGTTTATATAACATATAACGCTGTATACTATTTAAGGCTAGAAACATTTATGCCATGAGAGCCGTCTACTCTTCTTACAATTATCTAATCAAATAAAAAGAGAGGTGTCCTAACTAATGTAAACAAAAATATTGGCAACTTTCTCGTCAATTAACTTCATTAAAAATTTTTGATTTTTTAATTCTCTTGGCACATTTTTTGTACTAAAATATGCTATTTTTACTGAATCAAAAAAATAGATTCAATGTTTCGTTTCTTCTTATTTTCGATCTCTTACATAAAAAAATTGGTACTTAAGAACTATTATCACAACATTGCCAACTTTCAAGAAACTTCGCCAAGTTCTCAATCCCGATTCCACATGTGTTGTACGCATTGAAATGGCAACCATGTGCTTCGCTTAATTTAAGGGCGCCAATACTGTTGCGATAATACGTAAGTAGCGCGAATAAACTTTTTCAATTCCTACTATTAGCGCACACTCTCTAAATATTTATTTTTCTTGGTGGAATTATCAGTCGTTAATAAAATACATATTAAAGAGTTCAATTGAGCTGAAATTTTATATACATGATTATTTTGGATGACAATACAGTATTTTAATTATAATTAATAAATATTAAATGATTAAAACTAATTATTCAAAGAATTACAAATACAGCCACTTTGGCATCATTTTTGGTGCCTTAGCGACCCTTCTGGCGACTTGTGTCAAAACTTGAAAAGGTTTATTTCTCACATATTAAAGCGCTCATTTGAGCTGACATTTTCTGTACACTATTGTTTTGGGTAAAAATATGATAATTTATTATAATTAATTAAAATTAATTGACTGAAACTAATTATTTAAAGAATTACAGATAGAGCCACGTTGGTTTCATTTTTAGCGACTTGAGTCAAAACTTTAAAATATTTTTTTCTCACGTTTTAAACATTCAGTTGAACTAAAATTTAATATACACGGTTGTTTTGGAGGCCAATACGATATTTTAATGATAATTAATAAAAATTAATTACCACTTAATGCTGTGATTCTATCATATGTATATACATATTTATATTAATTGTAACTATTTATATAATAAAAAGTAGCTAAAATAAACTTTTTCTGTATTGATTTAAGTGGGAATTGACTTAAAAAAACATTTTTATAGTATTTGCTTAAATCCACTCTTCAACAAAATGGACCTAAAGAAGTTATAACTCCTAAAAAAAGACATTATACGCAAACAATTCAGAATCAGATCTATGAAACTATAAAATAATATGAACACAGCTGTACTAGAAGCACGTTAGCAAAATTAGGAGATCAGTTCACTTTGAGAGAATTCAGCTTGTCTTTCGGGTATTTTCTTTCTTTCTTTCCTTTTTTTTATTTTGATCAAGAAGAATAAAAGGAAATTTGGTTAAGACGTATTCGCCACAAAAACTACAGTCGTTACGTTTGAAATGGTAGATACACATTAAACTAGCCTAGTGACATTTTAAAATTATCATAATCAGCTTAAACTGGGCGGCTTAAAAACTTATAAAAATGATTGCATTTCAGTCTTTATGAAATGGTTAGAAAAAGCTTTTTGTCAAGCAAAAATAAGCTTACTGAGTGTGAATGTAAGATTGTTTCAGAGAGACAATATTAAAAAGAAACAAAACTAATTTCATTCTTAAGAAATACTTTATATTTAACAACTACGAATATTCGACAAAAATGATTGTTGTTGTCGCGTGTTTTTTATCCTCGGATACATAAAAAATACATGGGGAAGAACAGAAACTTACAAAAAAAAAAAAAGAATTGTGCCAGTTATTGCAAATGATGATGATCCCAGCATATAACAGAAGGGGCGCGCTGCTTTCCATTCAAGACGGGCATCCAATACAGGCGAAAGAGTCCGACTTCTTTTCCCGAAGAAAATACAACCCTGCCTTACTCGGTATTCGAACCCACTCGGTTACAAGCCGAGGGTCTTATCCACCATATTGGCTGGGCGCGACAAAAATAATTATAAGCTAAGACTAATTAAATGTCATTTATAAGAATACAAATAATGTTATTATTTGAAATGTTTATCATTCTATGTTGTTATGTGTTATAAAAATAAAGAATAGAAATAATATTAGCATATACCTAACACATTTTTAACAAATTGTTGCTATATCTCACAGCTTGTAAATCATTCGTTAAAGGTAACTCAGAAAATTGAAAAACTATGCCATCACATAAAAATATTTATAACCGGTTTTAAATCAGTTTCCATAAATTTTTAAAAATACTCTGAAAAATTATATATTTAAACTGGAAGTAAATAACAGTAACAAAGATTTTCACATGCATATAAATTTAAAAATACCGTTTTAAAATAGATTTCGTTGATTTTTACATTGAAAAGTTTCTATTTTTATCAGCCTATGAAAACGAAAACAACTTAAGCATATTCAGAAACTTTTGATTCTTTATATCTTTATTTTTTGGCCTGTCATTCTATTTTGAAAAGTAGCACTGGTACACATTATATATATATTTTTTTTATGAAAATGGAAATTATTTTCCCGGATGCCATCCTATCAAACAAATATCTAAAAGGAGTATCAGCAGGAAAAAAATGTCACCTTATTTTTCTCGATAAATATTCTGAGAATAACAAATGAGATTCTTACGCTTCTTAAAAATATCCACAAATGTTTATTTCTTTCTAAATTAATAGCACATATTCTGAAGTTTTACATTTCCCTAGTATGATAATTCCACTACTATTATTTACAAGAATTCCTTTTTCAAATGATATTCTTTTTATGATAAAATTTAATCTTTTTTTCCTTAATTCACAAACTCATTATTCATTGAATTCGTAATTCATTTGAATATTATTGTAAACACTTTTATGTATCTAGTATACCTTATTTATTCTAATGTTATATATATAACAACTTGGGATGTAACACATTTTTGTGAAATCACTTGCATACCTTGATTTAGAAGTATTATAATATTTTATTATGTGTGTCCCTATATATATAACGTAACACAATTTATTCATACCATACTATATCGAAACTGCGTTATAAGAGACTTATTTATTTATTTGTTTGTGTATTATTTTATTTATTTATAATTTTATTAGTCTATTTATATATTATTTTATTTATTTATGTTCTATTGCTCTATTTATTTACTATTAGTTTATTTATTTATTATTTTCTTTGTTTATTTATTTATTTGCTTGTTTATTATTTTATTTATTTATTAACTTAATTATGTATGTACATAATATAAATCAAGACAATGTATGCCGTGTTATATCGAATCCGTGTTGTACGAAACTTTGAAATATTATAAATCAAGGCGTGTACCCCGTGTTACGTCAAAAACAAACCTTAAGGTGTAAAATTTTATGATAACTGAAAATTCATTCCAGTAAAACACATGAGTAAAAAAAAAAAAGTATGTTAGCTTAAAAGTTTTATAATAAAAATATATTAAAAACAAAAATTAAAAATAGAGTTATAATTATTATTATAGTAAAACAAATAGAAACGGTTTTTTAGGATCACAAAATCAATTTTCATCATCACTCGCATCAAAAATTACAGCTAATCTATTTTTCCCCCTCAAAGTTGGTTCAAACTCCTCTTCACTATTCATTTCTCCATCATTACATAGCTATGTCACGTAGCTGCACAATGGACTAAATTCATATAATGTTATAGTCACATGATAATGGCAACCATGTGTTTCTAACCAATCAGTTCAAAAACTCATGTGAAGTTATAGTTACGATAAATGCAATCATCTATTTTCAGCTAATCAGATCATACACTTCATTGTTGCCAAATTACGTTTTCCCACAAACTTTTTTTTTTTTTTAAGTAATATTTGTCACTTTATTTAGAAATACATATATAAAACAAGATTTTTTTTTAAAAAAATTTAAATATTTTATTGAAGTTTCATTCTATAACAGTTGAACATCTTTACGAAAGTATGAAATTAAAAATTTTATCTAAGTTTTACGAATACAATAAAAGTACAATTTGATTACAAAGTTAGTTTAATGTCAGTTTTGAATTCAATGTAAGAGCACGTGTTTACTTTTATCATGTGACAGTCATGAATTTAGTCCATTATCTGTGTTAGCATGCTTATCAAAAAAAAGTTATGCTTAAAATTGAAATATAAAGTTATTCTCATTGAATAAGTTTCCATGTATTCTAGTTTATGTGTAAAAACTGAAATAAAATAATAGTACACTAAAAGTTTCAAGCAATAGTCTTATGGAAATCATTGCATACACACTACACACATGTGATTCTTACAACGATTGAAAGTGATGAACAATACGCATGTATACAAATAAGACAGTCTCGCAAACAGAAGTACATCTTGAAAATAAATGAAATATATGAAATATAACATACATTATAACAAAAACAACACGTCTTAAAATTGCTTCATTGATTTTCAGTATAAGTTTAAAACTATAAATGGGTGCATTGAAATTATATAAAGTTGGATGTTTATGTAACATTTTGATTCTTATTTCAGAATATATTCGTTTCATATTTTTATGAATTTTAAATGAATTATAACTTTCAAATTTAATTTTCATTTCGCGTAGAAATGATTTTATAACGATAACGCTAATTCCTAACAATGATTAAAACAGTAATAACAAATAGTGGAAATATATTTTTATAACTTCAGTAATTTCCCCTTTTTAGTTCATTTTCTTTGGATTTGAAAGGTTCAAAATTTTAA
Organism: Trichonephila clavipes; assembly: GCA_019973935.1. NCBI lineage: Eukaryota > Metazoa > Arthropoda > Arachnida > Araneae > Nephilidae > Trichonephila > Trichonephila clavipes. The sequence continues at coordinate 63,359 of BMAU01005634.1, forward strand.
AATTGCTTATACATTCTTATCACATTACATAAACCAAAGATGATATCATTATTATATTTTTTTTGCTTATGGCTATTTCCTCTAGATTAAATAAAAGGGGGAAAGAGAGAAATGACATATATTGATTTTTTTCGTGTTATTTTAGCACTTCTATTATATATATATATATATATACTACTTAGTTTAACAAAGCTGCGCCACAGCCCACGAAGGTCAAGGCTTACTGTGACCATATTACTATACGTGATCTTTAGGCGCCTTGAGGTGAATGAGCAGATGTTCCGATCAGGGGGTCAGCCTAAGGCAAAACTCCAGTGTTAGTTTCCAAGCAAGCTTTGTACTCATATATTGACCCACTGAAGGGATGAAAGGCAGATACGACCTTGCCCAGCCCAGGGCTTGAGCCTCGGACCTGTCATGTGGAAGCGCGACGCACTACCGCACAGCCATTGGGCTTCACTTGCACTAATGCTGTCGCTAATATTTCTTAGTGTTCTAACTAGTTATACATTTGTAAATTTTTTATTATAATGATTAACATCAGAGTTATAATAATTACAATTTAAAACCAATATCTTATAAAAATATTTGTAATATTCTTTTTAAATAATTTTTAGTCCTTAACAATCACTGAGACTAGTTGTGTATGTAGTTGTTTGAAAATTTTTAGGTCTGCTTGTGATGGATGTCCGTACAGGATATTTGTCAACTGAGCCGGGGCACGGGGCCTCGTCTCGCTCTCGACTTTGCCTGAGTAAGATTATGATAGAAGAAATTCTTTTTTATCATTTAATGTTATTCCGCGACATTGTCTCCAATAAACTGAGAATTTCGAATTATACCAATGAGCAACAGTGGCAAAATTGCATTATAAAGTGATGACCATCGCCCGCGCCTGACATCATACATCATCATTACTCATTTAATGGAACAGCGGCAGTCGTCTTATTAGATTGTGACTCATGCACATTTATTGGTTTCAGTTATTGTTTGTATGAGTATTTATCACCATATGTTATATATTTGCAGACTCTTTCAGATAGGGTCTAAGGTCTTTACGCCCCCTGCAGCCTATTTTTAGATAGGAAGAAGTCTTTACGCTCCCTGAGCTCAGGGTGTTCCATATAATTAAATTGTCTGAACAGTGCGAGTCCTATTTCGTTAAAGCTTAGAGCAGTGCTTCTCAAACTTTCAACTCGTATTTGGTACCCAATTGTCAATCATAATTGTCATTGTGCCCCTCTATACAATTACAATGTATTGAATTGAATGATGATATACTTGGATGTAAGGCAACAATACGACTTTAATTATAAAAAGTACAAATGATTATAATAAGTATTAAAATTTGTATATAATTTTGTATATGATAAGCCAATGGGGTGACTAGTATTACTTAGTACTTCACTTAGTATTCGCAAATTAAAGATCAAATACCATTGACAGTACTTATACATTTATAAGTATATTATGTTAGTGTAAATATATATTTTATTTTTTTATTACGTCAGAATGTTATTTCTTTAGCTTCCTTTCTGAGAATTAATATTTTTAAGTAATCTTTTATTTTGGTCTTTTTGATGTGCTCGTGACCCCCATGTTAAGGTCATCACGGACCCTATGAGGCCGCTTCCCACAGTTTGAGAAACACTGATATAATATATATATATACATATATTTCATTTGAAAGATTTGCATCTGATTACGAATTACAAAACTTGAATGTTTATATAATACATGATTTTTTAAATTTTATTTCTGGGAAGCTTCTCCTCAGGCAGACTTCACAGAATTATAGAGATTCCAATTTCATTCGTTTCATCACATTGGCTGACATAATTGTCGTAGCTAGTTCTAAGTGGGCCCTGTATCAGAATTCCTTTGGAGCTCTTTTTTAGATATGAGAGTCCTGTTAGGGGAATTGTAGTTGCACACGTTGTAGCCCCAGTAGCTAGGAGGCCCCGTATGACTAATACGGCTGAAACGGAGGTAGCTACTCCCCTGATTGACATATTCAAGTTTTCTGCATGGGTGTTTGAAAATAAATATTAATAAAGCTGAAAAAAAAGAGAATAATTCAAAAGTAACTATTCATTGGATTTCGAATAAATACAATTTTTTATCTCTTTTAAATTTCTCAATTTGCATTTTATTTTAGAATTCTGAATGGTTTAAGCGAACACACCATCCCTAAGAATGCCGCAGAATGAACAAGGAATTATAAATGTCAATAGTGTCAACAATTTGAAGCTATTTTCTGGTTATTTTGTATCAGTAAATTAAGATTATATAAACTCACCAAAAAAACCTTTTAGCTAATGTTAATTAACTAGTAAGTATATTTTATTATCAACCTTCTGTTAAACTTGAATTTCTAAGTTACGATTTGAAAATGTTTTTTTGGATCACAATTGGAAGGAAACAATCATACAAAAGTTTTAAAAACTGCAAAAAATAATAATAATAATAAAAATATTCCACATGTTTACCAAAATTGATTGTGTTATTATATACTAATATACATTTTGCTTAAGCTTTTTTTTCCCAATAAAACTTAACATTACTAATATAAAAACAGATTGTTAAGTATCTTTTCTGCTTGATAAAACCATGTCTTTTTTCGTGCTAAACAGTAATGTAAAAAATTAAACTTATGAAAATCGTACGCCTACACAGAGAAAAAATTTTTTTATTTTTTATACAACAATATAAAACCCAAATAAAACTAATGTTGAAATAAAATTTCTAAAAAATAATTGGTGCTGGAAGAAAAAAAATATCTGTTGTATGGTGGAGTTTGCCAGTCAGCTAATAGTTTAGTGCCATCTATTGTAAGCGACTAGAAACCAATAAGCATTTTACCCCAAAACAAAGTTTAAATGAATATCATAAATTTTTCTACTTCAGTAATTATAGATAAAAAATAAATGATTCATGATCGGAAAGAAATTATTAAATTTCATTTTCTTATACATGAAAAATATTTATTTATTTATTTTTGGGTGGAAATGTTTCTAAAAATATTATTTAATGCGCACACTTTTTCAAAAACTTTTTTATTCCATAAATTTTTATAAAAGTAGTAAAATGCTTTGCATTAAATACAACTCTTAGAACTACCAAATAACAAACAAAATATTTTAAACATAAATTTCGTGGCGCCATCTACTATCGTAGTGTTTAACAAATTATTTCGAAATATTGTTTTAAGATAATGTTTTACTCTTCAGAACAAAAACATGAGAAAGTTATTTTTTTCTCTGAAGTAATTTGCACATTCTTGATAGACCTCACACTACATCATATTTGTAAGTCACTTTAATGATAAATTAAATTGATTAAATATTCTGAAAAAAAAATTATTTTATCAAATGTTGCTTAAAAAAATTCGATTTAGAATAATACGAAAAAAGAAAACATCTTTAATAAATACATTACACATTTTTTTCAATAAAGTCTTCTGAATAATGAGTGAGAATTTTCACTATGCTTTCGAATAATAATAGAATTGTAGGTATTTTAAAAATACAGGTTTTTTTCCATACTCTACTTGTAGTGGGATATTTATTCGGTAGATGGCGCCCGTAGTATATTTTGCTATGATTAAAAATTTAGTTGCATCCAATTTCTTTATTATTATTATCATTATCGTATTTATTATTATTATTATTATTATTGAAACCAAAGAGACAAACCTTTGTTACTTCAGGTCTTATTTAGGCATAATATTGAAACAAAAATAGTTAGGATTATATTCTCTTCGTTTTAACTAAATTCATCTTGCACATAATTTAAGTAAAGTTTTAAAATTTTAAGCAGGCTATACTTTAGAAGTATATATTCAAGAAAAATTTTAGTATCAGACATTTTTCCGTACCTTTATATTGCAAAAACATTTAATTTTGTTTTGCGCACCAAATTTACACACATTTAATTATTTAATTTGAATTATCATTGATGGTTATATTATATGCATTTTGCTCCTAATACAGTATTTCTGTAGAATAAGAAGTGTCTTATATGGACATTTATAAAAAAGACAAAAAGAAAAACATTGAATGTGTGATTTTTGTATTAAGATATGTAGGGTGATTGTAAGCCAATAGTTTGATAATATTAAAGTGTATAGCATAAATCATTGATTTTAAAACTTTTTTTAAGTTTAAAATAATCCATAAATCAAGTAGGTATAATGATTTACGTATTTAATGTGAAAGAAATAAAACGTATGATATTATTCAAAGCATATTTGAAGCTGAGTTGTCTTGATCGGAAACTCGTGATTGACTTAATTCGTTGTTTTGATGCTACTAAAAAACTCACGGATAGAGTAACTGATAGATTTTAACTCTTTCCTGCGCTGAATTTTTAAAAACATTGCACGAGAGGGAAATAATTACAAATATTTCAGATAAAACTCACAAAACTACAGTTATTGAACAAAAACTGATACATAATAATAATATTAAACACTTTTTTGAATAAATGATGTCCGAATTTTTAAAAATTAGGTGGTACATATTTTGTACCTCCACACTTCAAGTCACGTAATAGTTCTGGAAAAATGATTTTTTCCTCCCTAGGCAAGATGCTAAGATTTAGCTAGTTGTTTTATGTTTGGAAAACAAATAAATATACCTCATCTTATCCTGTGATTCATCCTATATATTAAAACATTTTCAGTTTTACCTAATCTAAGGTCGTAAGCTTAATTTTAATTTAGTCCTAATTTATTTAATGTCAGTTTTAATTTTAAATACACTATTCCATATATTGCTTTATTTTACCTAGTTTTTATTTAGTCAACATATATAATAAACGTATTAGTTGTACTTATTTTTCTTGAATGCGAAATATAGCTCATTCAGGATATTTGTATAATTTTGTATTTGTACTATATTTAATATTTATATATATATATATATATATATATATATATATATATATATATATATATATATATATATATATATATATATATATATATATATTTTATTATTTTTAAAAAGTATAACTTACAACAAATCAATAAACATGTTCGTTATTTAAAAACGTGGTGGTGCATTTTTTGGACTCCCATATTTTCATATTAGCCATGCATATGCGGTGTGCTAACTATTGTAATATGGGAATATTTAGTTTCGTAATATACATACTTACTTGATTTGTATCAAATATCACAAGAATCACTTTCATTTACTCTTAAAAAAATACACAATACATTCACTTCCAAAATATACCGCTCAACAAACTCATAGCTGATCTAAGAATGAACTGCTGCATAAACCCATTGCACACAATTGGCTTTTGACATCTATTGGAAACTTGTGTAACTGCTAGGAGATGACCTCTGTGGTGGTTCAGAGAATATACCACCTAGCATCAATTTCTGAGGCTATCAAAGAAGTGGTACGTCATATGTGTGTGTGTGTACCCCTACAATAAACAAATACGAATTTTTGGTGCAATATATTGACCACCAAGCATGTGAAAGAGTTAAATCAGTCATGGCTCAATGTCGTCACTTAGATGTGATGTGGTATTTTCGCAAATGGGTTGTCAAAGTAACCAGGCGCGTTTCCAATAGCTCTCATGTAGCTTTGAAGACACATTAATAAGCAGTTAAAGAGTAAACGTGAAAGCATTCTATTAGTAAGAGTTCATATCTTACCTCTTTCTGCATTAACCTATTGCATATAAACGGCGTTAATTTCTCTCAAAGATTTTGGTCATTCAGTAAAATCGCAATTAATCGAAAATTACACCGTTTTTTTAACTTTATTATTTGTGTTTTTATTTATACGATACCAGCTCTCTGCAGCATAAATCTGCTAAATAACTACTTTTAAGTGAGTGAATCAGTGAATATTTACATCGTACGGCTTAGCTACACGAGGACCTTTGGCGACAGACCTCGTAATTTTGAATCATGACACTCCCATCTCCTAACTACCACACCACACCAAAGGGAGGACGTTTCAGCTCTCGGCAGATTTAATGTGCTTCACTCCGCTATATGTCGAATCTTAAGCGGTACTAGGCTCGAACTCAAGACACGCTGGTCATGAGTTCGTTGCCTTGACCACTGTGCTACCACAGCCACCCAACTTATAAGTGCCCTGCACCCTTATAATAGATAGCATGCGGAAGACGTACTTTTACGTTATTTCTAATGTTTTAAACAATGAGAACAAAGATTAAAGATAACTCAACATTTACTCTATTTTGCTGTAAATTTGTTGATTAGTAGAGTACCACTAGAAAAAAATTAGCTCCATTACAGTAAAGGACATGAAAATATAATACCGAAGATTAAGAACGTTATTCATTCAAAGTAAAATAAAATGTCTGGACAAAAACAAATTATTTTCCGAAATAGGGTAAAAAGTGAAGTTCGGAAAGCAAATTAATATATAATTAATTTATTAAATGAACAAAAATATTCTCTTGCAGAATTTTACATATCTTAAAATCCGGCCTATAACACGCACTTTTAATTCAAAAAATAATATCGAAATTTACAGGTGCGCGTTATACGCCGGTTATAAAAAATGATAGTTTTAAAAATAAAATAAAAGATGAGTATTAAACACAAAATAGACTACCACGTACATCGGAATACTGTTTATTTAAATGAAAAGGCATGTCTTATGAACTTAAAGAGAGGGAGCTCTAGAAGTATATACGATTTTTTCAAACCCCGGTATAATATCTCGAATAAATCGCTTCAAAATATAAACGTTGCATTTAAGGTTTCTTCGTCAAAAAGGGGATGAATGTTATATGACGGAAATGTACCTTAACACTAAAAATTGTACATATTTTTAAAGTATAGGTGGGTTACGCTGGTTTTTACGGTATATATTAAATTAAAATATTTCCCTTTAGCCAAAATGATTATTTTTCCTCATTACTCTGACTGTATATGAAAACCTAATACAGTTTGAATTTCCGTTCTATCGTTTCCTTCGGGTCTTACTACTTTCATTAAGAGGACGCGGTACCCTGTACACATTTTTTTTTTTTTTTACTTATATAGTTATAAGAATAAAATTACATGCACTGTATTCGAACACATCTGTAATAAACACTTCATTCGCAAAATACTATTTTTCAACAAACAATATTTTTAAATTTTTAAATTATTTAAAATTATTAAAATTCCTACTACTTTTACAAATTTGAATAATTTTGATCCATTTTTTTTCTGATATTCCTGGAAGTATTTTCCACAATTCTGTGCATGGGATTGGTATTACAAGTGATACTTTTTATTTTTAGAATTTTTTTTTCTTAGACACTATAAAAAACCAGCTATATCTAACTTTTATAGATTTCTAATAAAATAATTGTTCACCTAAATACTTATTCCACGCACATAATTTTTAAACATATTATTTTAAACAAGCAGAAAAAGTTTCAAAGTTTTATAGTGAATATAAAAAAAGCCTTAGTATTTCAAACACATGAGATCATCATGAAAAATAAGAAGCTGAGAAAAAGCAATTTAAAGTTTTTAAAATAAAAAAAAATAATTGAAAGAGCTAAAATATAGTATTCATTCTAATATATATTATAATTCAAGTTATACTAAGCATTTTAATGCAAAATTCATCCTGAAAAACACATATTAAAAAGGAAATAAATTAAGGTTAAATGGAATGAAGTCATGCAAAACAGTAAAAAAAAACAGCTATATCTAACTTTATGGATATTTTTAAAAAATAGCTCTTCATATAAATTCTTCAGCTGTGCACAGAACTATCAAAAATTTTATACAAAACAACCAGAAAAAGTTTCAAAGACTTATAATGAATACACAAAAAAGCCTTAGCATTTTAAATATATGATCACGATGAAAAATATAAAGTCGTGGAAAACGTTGAAACTTTTGAAAGTCAATAAAATACATGAAATAACTAAACCTTGGCCTTCATTCTTACATGTATTACAATTTAGGTCATAGTAAATATATTTCAAGACAGTAATATATTCTAAATTATTAAATATTATTAAAATGAATATATTAAAATTAAATGTATTAAAATATTACAATATGTATCAAATGCATTAACAAATTGTTTTGAAATTATAAAACATTCATTTTAAGTTCATATTATAGTTGTAAATAAATATTAAAAAAAAACAACCCCGTTCATATGTGACTCCTTCTTTTTTAATGAATGAGGCATTCGCCGCTTTTTTGCTAACGTAATTTTTTTTTCGAGCAATTGCGTACACTGCTAATATTTTTCTTTTCCTCTGATAAACTCTGCGGTAGTCTCGCCAAACAGCTAATATTTTTGACTGTTTATTTGAAGCAAGCCCATTTTCCTTTAACAAATTTTCTAATGATTTTTTGTGTCAAAATTTAATTCACAAACTGCATCACAAACAACAATAGTTACTCGACGCAGTGTCGCTGAGGTTTCTTTTGAACATTTACCCCATATATGATGCTGTGAAGGCTCTCGTTTGGATTTTGTGTCACACATCTTATGCATCATTGAAGGAGTTCATTTGAAGCTAATCTTTGATATATTGGCATAATTTTGGCTAAATAAGCTTCCTTCAAGGGTGTCTTCACAAGATTTACGTGAAGACTCGGTACTTCACCACGAGCAAGAGCAGCCTGGAAAAGGCACCAAGAATCTTTTCCAGTCGGATATTTAAAAATGTTGAGGTTTTTTGTCCATTGATATACTATGAAACAAATTACAGTTTTCATTGCTTCTACGTCACCTTTGTTCGAGCGAATCGAATTTTGATAGTAACGTAACAAATTTTTAATTGTCTCTTCCTTTAAACTGCCACGGATTTCACTCCCAAGGAAACACTTCTTGCCCGCAATTCTTTAATATCTTTTCGTAAAGATGGACCTAGCCTCTTGCCAACATGATTTATGCACTCTTCTTTCTTTCTTTTTTTATCTCAGGACCATTAACTTTCTTAGTATTTAAATATTGATATGTTTTTGCATCACCATCTGACAATAGTGTCGTGTATCGAAAACCATTATCTCCAGATATTTGCCATAATTTAAGAGCAGCTTCTTGTTCAATGGCACAAGATGATCCTACGTGATTGATAGCACATGAAGATATATGGCCATCATAACACACATGGAATTCTGCTGAATTTTCTCCCAAACCAGATTTTGCGTGTCCACATTCAATGCAGCGTTTCGACATAATTTGAAAATCCATGACAAATCCAGTAAGAAGTTCAATCATGCAACCTACACCTATTTGAGATGAATGTACCCGAGTCAACCATGTACCACCAAAAGTAACATCTATATCAGTAATGGTACTATTACTTTGATAAGCACTTTTCACCTGACTTCGAACATCATTCAAGCTTTTTTCTGTAGATCTAACCAGAGATTTACACAACTTTTTTATATGTATTGAATATTCTGCTTGAGGGTAAATCCATATTCATGAACACGTAAAATTTTTCCATAGCTCAATTGCCTTTCTCAACACTTAAAAATGATTGCACCATGCACATGTTTATGTCGAACGATTGGCTTTCATTACCTTCATTGTCAGAAATTCGTCTGGATGTAAAGTTACTTGATTTAATTATATCGCAAGAAGTGCAAAATACAGAGATTTTTCTAGAAAATCCAAGCTTTTCACCAATGTCAATTTTTAGTGAATACGATTTGCAAACATCACATAATAAGTTTTTAAAAGTCCTTTTTAAAAACTGTACATCCATTATAATATAATGAGGGGCTTCAGAATTTTCACAACAATTTAAATCGTTCAAGCAGCTGTCTTTAAAGATTGACATATCATATTTCTTTCTGGTAATGCTGAGGAAATAGAAGTTTATTTTTTTCTCAAAACATCAGTTTCAGGACTGTAGTGTTCACTGCACCATCTCTTGTTAGTTTTTTTGTTTACTAACAAGACTCGATCGCTTTTGTCTAGGCATGATGGATTAAAGTTTTCTTATTAAAAAAAATATATTCAAACGAATATTTAAAATTATAAAGAAATAAATTGACTATATAATTGGCTTTGAAAAAACCTTTTGTTTTGATACTAATGGTTTTAGAATAAGATAAAAGGATGCAAAGAGAGCAAAAATGGAATAACGTTTCTCTCTTGCATAAAAACAAACGAATTAATTCACTTCTCTTCTAATTAAAGTATAAAGCTTAAGAATCACGTGCAAAAGTAAATCAATCGAAATTGTTTAGGCTAGGATGATAGCGTCTGCATAAGAAGCATACGGCATGTTTCGGTTTCGCTTCAACATACTGTCAAAAAAAAATTTAAATAATTAGCAAAATAATGCATAATGCAGCTAGAGCTACCAGATTTTATAAGCATATTTAAAAAAGTCACACAACTAAAAATAAGGCAATAAAAAAAAATTCAGTAAAATCGTCATTTTTAGGGTAATGTGTCCTCTTAACCAACACTGCGAAAAACCGGTAATCAGAACTGAGTACAAAAATACTCACTTATGTATACATCATATACACAAAATAGCTCCGATGCAAACATACTCAAATTTGAGAATAGCCCATTCTCATCTTTGACAATGACTACATACTCAAAATTGTAAACTTCACATACTCATTTTTGAACCAGTTACTGGATCAAATTTGAAAATATAACAGCTAAATGAATGTGTAATGCACTCATTTATGAGTATTTATGGGTCAAATATGAGTATGTATGTTGTTTATTTTCGATACTGCTCTGTATCCAATACGAATTTTTAACATAAAAAATATACATCAAATCAAATTTAAAGGGATTTAAATACGTGATACTTAAGTTGTAAATTTCATTTTTTCATCTTATATATGATTTAATTTACATTTTATGAAGTTTTTTTACCTCTTAACTTCGAAAATCTAAATTCTTTGCATTTTATTGAGTTACAAAAAAGGTACTTGCGTATTATCGCAAAAATGCCAACGCTTAAGATAATTCGCCATGTCTCGTACGCGCTGGATTAACAAACCATGTACTTCGTTTTTATACAATGTCGCAAATATTTTTGAGGTGATACTCAAGTTCCAAAATATAATTTTTCCTTTTAAAAATGTAACTGTTATGTGATCATAAGCTATACTATTTTTAATTTATACCTCAAATTTAAATCTTTGAAAATAACAAAATATAGATACGATGCAATAGTTAAACAAATTTTGTGTAAGCAATTTGGCTCGTTAAAAAGTTATATTTATATTTCTAGAACCAATATATTGTCTCTTTTAAATCCTATACAAACAGAAAATTAGCTATTATTTAAAATCAGTCTTTCAATAAGTTTCTTGGAAACATTATTCAATAAGAAGTGTCTTGAAACATTACGATGAATAACAGACTTTTTCATATTAAAAATTTTCTAAAACACAAAGTAATAAAGGAATAGTTACTTTACATGTTATGTAACGTGAAAAGAAAAAAAAACTTCTAAAACTAAGAAACCCGACTAAAATAGGTCTCATTAGGCTCCTAGGTGAGTAAGTATTGTTTTATCAATTGTTTTGTTTAAATCGATACATACACAACCTCTGCTCTCAACACTCATCAACCGAGAGCTACAAGGACTCTCTTTTAATCCATCCAGATGGAAAAAAAATGCATTGTAATATCTGTTACAAATCAAGCTCACTTTTATATATTAACTAAATTTTATACTCTATCACCAAAAAAAACAAATATTGTGGTTTTTTAAGTTAATGTTTTTTTTAAATCAAAAACTAAAAATATTTAAAAAGTTTAGTTTTAAAAGAATGTAAAAACAACTAAAACAGTAGATTTTTACATTTACAAAACATTTAAAATGCACACATTTTTAACCAACTGGAAAGAGTTTTCAGAGAAGTTTTCAGCGCCCATATTTAGAAGAAAAAATAAACATAAGGATCAGTTGAACCATAATCCAGCCATTTTACTTGTGTACAGCATTTTTTTAATGATTCAATGTAAACAAAAAAAAATCATATCTTTGAAATATTTATTCTGAAATTGTACACATACATATCAGACATTGGAAACAAAAAAATGTAATTTTTAAAGGTGATTTTAAAACAACATGCCTTCATCCATCCGTTATTTTTTTATTGAATTTATTTAATAAAACTATCTCTCTATATATAATCCATGTTATAGTCAACTCCACTCTTATTTGTATAGCATAGCTTAGCTTATGTTTTAATGTAATATACATCAAATTATCATTTTAAATATAGAAAGTTTGAATGTTTAAAGAAACATATAATTAAGTAGATTATTTTTTTATTTTTATCAAATCAATAGCATGTCTTACTAAATATAAGTGAAAGTCTTCCAATTAGCGTTTTAAATAAATTACATTATAGGATACATGAGTCATCTAAATTATATACTGAAAAATTTATAGATAGTTTGTTCTGAGAGGAATCTTTAAAGTTTCCTCATTGAGTAAAATATCCACAAAACTTGTTCGTAATTATATAGTATTTATTCTAAGCGACAATTTACAAAAATTTTGCTAACAAATGTGTAACAAGCTCCCCCCATATGACTGTTTTGAATATGACGACAAAGACAGCAATGAGTCAAATGGTCTTTGGCAGAAAGTGTAAAATGTATGAAATTTGTAAATTATTTTTTTATCTATAAAAAAAAAAAAAAAAAAACCAGAACTATGTGCAGAATTTAAAATAAATTATGAATCGTAATATTAAAATTAAGAATTAACTTACAAGTAGAAAATGAAACTAAAATGCAATTTAAAAATAAAGCATTTATAATTCAGAAACAAGGTGAAAGGTTTTAAAAATACAATTTGTTTACTAGTACACATGAAGGCATGTCTTGCTGAGTGAGAGAGTATTTACGGAGCACTATTCAGCTACACAAGGCCTTTTGGGGCGACAGACTTCGTAATCTTGAACCATGGTCAAGTGATGAGGACGACACCTGGGGCTGGTACCCCTCCCTCTCCCTCTCCTAACTACCACACCAGCAGGGAGCTCTCGACAGATTTAACAACTCGACTGATTCGAACTCATGATATACCAGCCACGAGTCTGTTACCTTTGACCACTGAGCTACCATGGCCACCACGACTTGCTGAAGTTAACGTTTATAAAAAATTACAGTTCAAAAATACCCTCGTTGGAACAATATACATATAGGGAGCTAATTTGTTATCATTTCTTTGCGCACAAAAAAACGTATTTTAGGTGCGGTTTTGAAATCACTGCAAGTAAAATTTTGGAATCTAATAGTTTTCAATCCAAGAAAGTAGTCTCACGCTAAGAACTCAACATGTAATTTAAAAGAATAGCCTATTCTTGACAATAGAGGAGTTGCCCTAATTTTTAATAAAATCAAAAAATCTAAGTTCTATTCCTGTAGAAAAATATGAGTACCAGGATTTAAAGAAATAGAGCATAAGGTATTTAGAAATGCCGGGAAAAGAAACAGAAGAAAAATGGAAAAATAATAACTGTTAAAAACTAAAAAAAAATAACCAAAACAAGAAATCAATATCAGGATGTGAACAGATTAATGGTGATATGTTATAAACCCGATTCTTTAAATATTTTTTTTATATATAACTTGGGATTTAAATATTTTGAAAATAATTCGAATAATTTTTAATAAATCCAAAAATACCACGTTTCACTTGTGAATTTTTACCAAGGAACATTTAAAAATGCTTTAATTAAAAATAAAGTTTAAGAAAAATTACACTTTGCTGCCGGTAAAAAAGAATTATTTCCGATAGATTTACTATCGTGGCCATGCAAATTTGCATTGTAAACATCTGCAATAAAATATACAGCTGTCAAATTATTTAACCTGCCTGTAAACTATTTTCCTTTTGCTGTCATGTGTATCACATTTCATAATGGCCAAAATAAGCACAATCTCAATCTAGAATAAAAAATATTATTAGAAAACAAAGGGCAAATTTAGTAATCCTTTTAGTTCATAAAAATTGAAAGTGGAGCCCAAATATTATTTTAATAAAATATTAAGTAAACATCAATGATATTTGAAATATATATTTATGAATAAATGAAAGAAGACTAAAACTGCAATCTAGACAACGGAAAGTATGGAAATGTTTGTTTGTGAAAAAAGCTACTTAAAATTGTATGGAATTAATAAGGATACTGCCATAAATATAAATCAGTAAAAAAATTCATTTTAATATACTATAATAACAATATGCATAATAAAGTAAAATTCATAAAGAGCATAAAATTAAAAAAAATATGTAATAAAAAAACAATGGATGGCAACCACAAAACCAAATTTAAATGTATTGGTAACCATATTGTAATGTTATCGCTTAATTTGACAACTTTCAACAACAACATTTGATACATAGTGTACCGGTTTCAAATTAGAACATTAATTTCAATACTCAAAAAACGACAAGTTATCTCCTTTTTCCCCTCCAACCTGAAATGTAAAAAACGTCTTTAATGATGCTTTCTACTACCCTTCTTGTTTTACTGCTTTTGTAACTTCATGGAAGAAACTTGATATTAATAGTGGACAAGTATAATTGAATATGAATAAATATTATGATAATTTTCTGAGATACAAATCTTTCACTTTTTCCCACTGAAACAATTGAGGTTCAGGTTTACGAATTAGTTTTCAACGTCCCATTATCTAAAAGAAAAACTTTTTCATCTATGCTTTAATCTGTTAAAAATATTTATATCACTAAGTATATTTTTCCAACTAATGCAGTAGAAATAAAAACACAGAAATCTTGGACTACCTGAAAAATGCAATATATATAAAAGAATTACTTGTTTTATTATTATGGTGCTTCCTGTATGTAAATTGTAAAAAATCTATGCTGTATAATAAAATACAGGAAACACCAGTATGATCACAAGACTCTGAAAAGGGAAAACGTAATCTCACATATCATACCGTGTTCCCTGGAGTGATCACGTATATGTAATCATAATCCTGAACAGATAAATACTAATAGGGTTAATTATCAGTATCTGATGTATATCTGATTCATTTTCATCCAAATAAACAAAACACTATGGTCACATTAAAGGTATTTTATAAACCAGAAGATCAATATGTTGTAAATTAAAACTTACTTTAAATGGGCTTGTGTGTTTATTATTATATATATAATATCAGATTAATAAGACTTTTAGAAATATCTCAATAGTTTTCAATCAAAGCAAAGTATTATGTTCATGAAAGTATAGTCGTTCTGCATTAGCGTAACATACACCCCCCATATTGCTGAATGACCTGGGTCCTAGGAGGCCCAAAGCCTGACAGCCGCGGAGTATACCTACCTTTGTAAAATCCAACTTGGGGACCCTAAACCTGACTTTGCAGGGGGGCCCAAATATCCTCCGTTACACCATTGCCTTTCTGCACTATGTTATAAGATAAATTGGTACTTGCACATTACGGCAGATTTCTTGCGTGTTTCTGTTCATGTACAACTACCTGCATACAGCAGGTTTTGCACCAAAGCTGGGGTTATTTTTGGTACTTACATATTATTGCAACTGTTTGGGTGAGATTGTATGAAATTAAGCACATGGTCGTGTCAATTGAGCATGAACAACATATGGAAAAACAGGGGTGCCAACTATGTTGAATGTTGGCATTGTTGCGATTATATGTAAGTACTTAAATTTTCTTCCTTTAACTCGTTCAAAACCAGCTGATTTTTTGCTGTTAAGCCTAACTCCATTTCAAAAAATTCACATAAATTCTTTGTAAAAAATTTATGGTTTATAATAATTCACAAATCCCAGATAACACTAGTATGATCACAGGACTCCAGAAAGAAGAAAACGTAATCTCAAATATGATACCGTGTTCCTGAAGTGACCATATATATATATAAACACGGATAAATAAATAAAAGCGTAAAATATACTTAATCAGGTTAAATATCAAAAATCTGATATATATCTCATTTATTTTCATCCAAATAAAGAAAACACTTCTTATAGTAAAATTAAAGGTGTGTTATAAATCAGAGGAGCAATATGTTGTGAATTAAAAATACTTTAACTGAGCTTGTAAGTTTATTATAGAAAATACCAGATTAATAAGATTTTTAGAAATATCACAATAGTGTTTTCAATCAAAGCAAAGCTTTATGGTTATGAAAGTATTGCTCTTTCAGCAGTGGCATAACATACACCCCCATATTGCGGGGTGCCGTGGGCCCTAGGGGGCCCAAAAGTCTGACAGTCGCCAAGTATACCTAACCTTTGTAAAATTCAACTTGGGAGCCCAAAGCCCGACTTTGCAGAGGGGCCCAAATGTTCTATGTTATGCCACTGTCTTTTTCTGCACTATGTTATAAGATAAATCGATACTTACATATTATGATAACAACTGCCAACGTTCAATATAACTCGCCAAGTTGGCAATACTAATTTGTATGTGTTGTGTGGGATGAATTGGCCATTTTAGGTTTTTGTTTCATATAATGATACCAAATGGCTGTGATGATGTTTAAGTACTGTGATAAATCTAATTTAAACATTGCAGATCAATTATTAATACAAACGATCCATTAAATATTAGTAGTTAAGTAGGATTTAAATTTTTATACATGCTCTCAATGTCTAATACCGAAAAGTAAAAATCACCTTGAAATATACATGTTCAATTTTACTAACTAATTTAGTCTTTCTGTACTTGTTTCGTTAATTTTGATTCTTTCAATATTGAAATTGAAAAAATAATCATAAAAAAAAGTGTATTGAAATTGTTAGAGAAACTCTTAAATAATTTATGTATGGAACTTTAAAGATATTCGTAACTCAATTAATAAGCTTAGAAAGTACAAAACGTTTTATAAATATTAGTTTCAAAAGATTAATAACTGTCAAGAAAATTTTATTTTGTAAACTTGCCTTTTCAAGACAATCACTCATAACATCAAGCCATTTTACAGTTCAGTATGAAAATAAAACTAAAATTATTCCAAACTATAAAATGAATAATTCAATTATTTTTCTATAAATAAATGCACGAAGAAATACACTAATTTTTGTGGGGTTTGAAAATGTAGCAAAAATTAAGTGAATCCTGAATCTTTTAGTATTGATTTCGATTCAATGTGGGTTGTCTAAAATTGTATTTAGTCCTACATTCAAGATACCTTCTGCTAACAGTGTTAATTGATTAAAAACTTAAAACTATGTTCAGTCGATAAAACCATATTGCATATTCAAACATGTTAATACTACAATTTACACAAGCATATTCTACTGGAAAACAATAGTACTATTACTGCAAACTTCATGCGACATAATGATCATTGGACGGCCAACTTTCAAAGCCGAATCAAAAATGTCCTCTAGCAGTTACTATGTGTAATACACACAGATATAAAAGCTTCCAGCTCAGGCTTTTATGCACTTCAGCCTGGACTTGGCAAATCGGGAACGATCTTTGTAAAACAACCTTCACCAAAATGTATTGGCCGGTAACTTTACTATTTTATTATTTCTCATTGACATTTATTTATTTTCATTGAAATCAGCTTCGTAAATTTTTCGTAACACTTTCGCTAAATTAAGCCACTATCTTTCAATTTTGGTTGCTAGCAAAATTGAATCCCCCCCTCCCCTCTCTATTCTAAAGCACTTCTTGAACCCAGGATGGGTTTTATAAGAATGTCGCTTACAGTTGTTCAGTTTTTGATCTGAATAATCAAACATCAATTGACTAATGAATCAAGTAAATTGCACAAATTAATAACACTAGTCTTTTAAATAATTCGTCAATATAAAGTAAAGGGATCTGAACGATCTTGACTTTCTCTTCAAGGTTTGCGTAAAGAGACTCTCCATTGAATACCTGCTAGTAATTTTTTATACATGTTCAACAATTCTTGTAATTGCATCCATTGTTGTTGTTGTACATTTCTCAAAAATTAAATTGCAAACAACGTGTGCAGAATGAATTTAAATAAAAAAAATCAATGGATGGATAGAGGGGTGGAAAATACATGCAAATTCTTACACTCTGAACGCATCTGGTCACATGACAGAGTTTTTGACTGTAAAAGCGCGCAGCAGTTGCCTCCCTCCACATGTGCTATCTGCGATAGATTGCAGCTACAGATGTATTGAAGTGTAAAAAAAATATCTGGGAGACATAAGTTAGCTGACTACCAGTAGTTATCGCCTGTGAAATGAGACCGTATCCTGATGAAGATATATGACTTCAGCATCTCGATGCCGTTTGTGTTAGATGAGGGTATGACTACAATTTAGTGATGTGTGATAAGTAGACACTGGATTATCTGCGTATTTGTAGGAGAGGCAGTGTGTTGCATAGATACACAGTAATCTCACTGTTAAGCAGATTCGTTGAGACTTAATTGCCAATGCACTTGATGTTAAAAGCTACTTGCACCGTTACAGATGGTAGCACCCAGGGCAGCCAGTCATTGGAGTTCCTGTAAGCCAAGACTGCATGGTCACATGGTGTCACTGGACTAACACTTGGCGGGAAATATTTTCAGATGAATATATATTTTAGTTTATAAAAATGCGGCTTTCCGCCACACCCGCCATCTGCCACCCCATATTGTCGAGACTCACACTATTCCCACAAGCGGCTTCCAGTTTCTTAAATATTTTTTTCTGGTTGCATCACGTTTGGATAACGGATATCCTGCCCATTACCTTTAGCTCAACATCAGAACGGAATAATGCATCGAAGTTATTTTCTTTCTGGTTTGACTATTTGTTCAATTCACCCTCCATTCACACTTTTGAAAATGGCAATCATAAGGGCGTGGAGCTGATGATTCATTACACCATAAAAAAATCTGAAAATACCTAATCTTGAAGCTGATACCCCCCCTCCTTTCACAAGAACACTTACGCCACCATGCTTCACTATTCCAAATAAATTCTTGAGATTAAGTTCCTCGTTTTTCTTCTCCAAACTATTGTACTCCTATTTGAGCCAAAAATGTTGTACCAACCAATTTTACGTGAATGTTAAATTTTACTGAAACTTAATTCCGGTTGATATATTAATTCTTATTGAGTCGAAAATATTAAATTTTCTTGAACATTGCAGGTAAATGAACACTTTTGAGAGCCACTATATATTTTTACTTTTAACGAAGTTTAAAAAATAGAATTTATTATTTAAATTTAAATGTGGATTACGGGAGGGGGGAATGCTGATTTCTTCCTTTTAAGTAAAATTTTGGAAGTTTAGCTTCAGGGCTTTTCTTACAAATTCTAGGAGCCACCATATAAGTATGATTTCAAGCATTTTGTACATAAAATGTTTTTTTTCTTTTCATTTTATTACGCAGTTTTTAAACCCTTAAGCGGCTTACTCGTACAACATACAAGCTAACTAAAGTTGACCGCAACTGGCTTGCCCGTATGTTGTATAGACTCTGGTATTTGCTTTCTTTTTTTTTTATTCGCGCTTATTTTTAATTCTATGGTGTATTATTCATTGCTAGTATTTTGAAAAGGTGATGCAACTGGTCTGTGGTACTGAAATGCAGTGCCGGTTTTTACATTGGGCACAGGAAACCGTTGACGGAAGGGGCAACATAAGGGGCCCGGATAAGCTGAACTTAATCCGAATTTCTGGTTATAAATTTCGATACTCCAGTGGGAAGGGCCCGTAGATCTTCTGTGCCCAGGGCTCGAAATGAACTTCTGCTAGCAATGCTGAAATGCTTCTCGTTCGACATTTTTTTTTATGGTGGAGGAGGAAATTGGTATGTGTGGTGTTCAGTTATAAACAATAAAAATTGTGCCTTTTTGGAGCATTTTGGGTTAAGAAAGTGACATTGTACGGGGTTAAACTGATTCTTGTCCTCGATATTGATAATTAACAGGAACAATTTTTGATGTATAAAAATATAGATGATATTTAATTCAGATGATTAAAATTTCAAATTATGTTTCACTGGTTAAAAAATGGAGCAATAAAGTTTTTCGATTACATTATTTGAAAAAGTCCAAAATAAAAAAA
The DNA here is from genome assembly GCA_019973935.1 of Trichonephila clavipes. Lineage (NCBI taxonomy): Eukaryota > Metazoa > Arthropoda > Arachnida > Araneae > Nephilidae > Trichonephila > Trichonephila clavipes. Next base: position 83,362 of record BMAU01005634.1, read on the forward strand.
ATGTTTTCTGGGGTGAATAGCATGTATAATTTTAGAAATATTAAGGTACTTTGAAAATGGAAGGGTAAAAATGTACTTTTAAAATTTTACTCCAGACTTTTTTATAGATAATATTTTGACGACATATATATTTATTATAATTATATATATATATATATATATATATATATATATATATATATATATATATATATATATATATATATATATATATATATATATATATAAGTAAACTAATACTTAGTTTGTGAATATTTATTTAACAGTGATTTAAAATTTAAAAGAAAAATGAAAATCAGAAGACACTAGCACTAAGATCTTTTATTATAAAACGTGATCACGGCCATGAATTCTTAAATTTCATTCAATAAAAGTTAATATAAGCATATCTTTATTAATAAAATAAAATGAGCACAAAAAATTTAGTAATTCATTCGCAAACGATTTACGAAGACAAAGTAAAGCGAAGCGATGGAATAAAATTGTCAGTATCTTAAGCGAAAACGGTGTCCAAAGACAGGGTAATGCTAGGAATACATAAAAAAACGTCAGCTACCTAAATGAAGATGGTGTTTATAGACAAGGCAAAGCTATGTGTCCAGTATCTTAAGCAAGGACGGTTTTCTTAGACAGGGTAAAGCTATGTGTCAGCATGCTTAGTGAGGACAGTCCCCAAAGAGAGGGTCAATTTATATGGATACAATAAAAACGTGAGCTTCCCAAGCGAAGAGGGTTTATTCAGGCAGGATATAGCTATCTTAGTATAATAAAAATGTCAGATTCCACATTTTTGCTCAGAAAGGCTTTAATGATATAATCGGTACGTAATCGTATGGTATAAGAGAGTTTGAACTTGTTCAATACCTACTATTACCTCGCAATCTGTACATATTTATTTAATTATTTATCTTGGTGGAATATTCAATCTTTAATAAAATACATTTTAAAGCGCTGAATTGAGCTTAAATTTTATATAAATAATCATTTTGGATGACATACAGTAATTTAATTAAAAGTTAATTGATTAAAACTAAGTATTTGAAGAATTACAAATACAGCCACGTTGGCATCTTTTTCGGCGACTTAGTGACCACTTAGGCGACTTGTATCAAAACTTGAAAATGTTTTTTTTCCCACGTGTTAAAGCATTCAGTTGAACAGAAATTTTATGAAACGGTTGTTTTGAATGATGATACGATACTTTAATGATAATTATTAAAAATTAATTACCACTTAGTGTTGTGATTCTGTAATATGTATATACATATTTATATTAATTGTAACTATTTAAAAAAAAGTAGCTAAAATAAAATTTTACTTTGTTGTGATCTTGACTTATTTTTTTTTTATATATTACTTGTTTTTTTAGTTATTTCTAGATAGTTTTTAATGCTTCTCAGTAGTGGTATATTCTATAATTTCATCAAAATATTTTTAAGTAAAAGTGATTGAGCTTTTGAAGGCTGTATATGCTGTTAAATTTTTTATCTAAACCTTTAAATCAGTACAATCAGATGTTTTATCAAGTCTTCAAGTTTTTAGGGTTCCAGAGCCTACTCAAAATAGTAATATACCGAAATTTAAACTCCGTTTTTGTGATATGCATTTTTTAATATGTCTAATAAATTTTTGTATGCTTATAATAATGATATATTAGTTACTTTCCAAAACCACAGCAATAACAGTTTTTAGCTCAAAAGTTTTTTTCTTTTTCTTTTTAGTTGCACATGGATATAAATTTAAGTATCTAGTAATATATATTTTCATTTAGATACCATTTTTTCAATAACAATACCTAAATAAATAAAATATTTTACACACACATATATAAAATGATGCGCAAATCATGGTTAATGAGTTATTTGATGAAAATCGTTGGATAATTTCTTTGAAAAAGCTAAAGAACAATTTAAAAAATTAAAATTAAAGTTCTAGTTTTATTTTAATACATAAAATTATTTTTAAAACATAGGATACCATTTAGAGAAAAAATACTTTGGTTCATTATATACACATTAATCTTTTATAGAAGCATAACAAATTTTAAAGTATATAGTGCAATTCAATAGTGTATGAGGTCAATAAGGTGCTAATTTAATACTTGGTCGCTACTCTCAAAATTGTTTCTAATTTTTGCCCAGAAGGGGATAACATTACAATATCATTATACTGATTTTTATCGTTTGGTAATATGCTTTCTACAGTCCTCACGTATACGATCCTTATACTTTCTTGGCTTATTTTTATTGTGAGAACACAATTTTAAGCAATTCACCTTTTTTTCAAAATATATATTCATTTTTTTATATTGGACGCCATTTTGTTGCAGCATTTTATCTTTGTAATTTCTGCAGGTTAATGAATGCCTCAGAAATTACTGGTGATTACCAGGATTCTTTTTAAAAAGAGAGTTCCATGTTTAATTATCGCGGTTTAATAGATTATCCAAATTCGCTCTTTTGGTCAATGTTTTATTTATTTATTATTTTTTACTGTTATTATTATTTATATTTTTTTGAGGATTGAATTTCTTTTTTTTTTCAATTTGAGTTAAGATTTTACTGATTTCTGCGAATGGGAAATGTGATAAATCTGCTAAAAACTCAATTGGTAGGTTGAATATTTTTCTGTGAAGATTATGGTGTGAATTTCAACTGACATAACAACAAATCGGTCAGACAGAATTATTTTTGTATGGTAGCAAATAACGAATTATACTGCTGTATTTGTAAAAAATGATTTCTTCATTTTTTTTACATCCATACTATAGTCACTTTCTTTAGTATTAAATTCTTCTTTCGGCCCAAATTATATATAATATTTATTTATTTTTAATTTTTTACCGCTTTCGACATGTTTATTTTTTTTTTCTTTCGCCGTTTAGAAATTCCTCTCACATTCAGTTTTTTATCCTGGTACTTATACACTTCAGCGCCGTTTTACATGGAAACTGTAAATTGAAATTTCTTCTTGTTCCAATTTTTAAGTCATTTTTAATGGTTTTAATTACAGTTCTCAGTTGCTTCCCCAAGTTTCAGTTATATTTTTCTATTCTTCACAACTGTTTATTTCAGTGCGAGGCGGTCATCTTGAATAAAATCTACGTTCCGCCTAAAGCATATTTGACGTGATTTTAATCACACCTAATAGCCCTCTAGCAGAATACGAAGAAAGTAGCTTGAATTTAGAATCAAATGCACCTTCCCTTTAATAAATTCACATTTCCTTCACAATTCTTTTAAATGCACCGAGTGTCTACCGTAAAATCCAGCGTATAACGCACACCTATGCTTTCAAGCTGCATTTTTTTAATTTTAAGGAGTATTCGCCGTATAACAAGCGTCTTTTTACGAAGAAACACTTGAAATGTAATTCTGCAATGTTCTTATGTTTTGAAGTCATTTATTTATCATTATAGCAAGATTTTGAATAAATAGTATTCTCTTCTAGAGCTACAACACAAAGTCTATAAAAATTCCCTTTCTTTTAAATAAACAGTATTTCGATACATGTAGAAGCCTAATTTGTTTTATACACATCTCTTTTTTAATTTTTTTTCTTTCTTTTTATTTTTAAAGCTATCATTTTGGTACCCGTCGTATAATGCGCAGCCTTAAGTTTCGGTCCTATTTTTGTGTTCCAATTACGTGTTACACGCCATATTTTACGGTAATTGGTACAAATGCATACTGGCTTAAGTTTTGAAAAAAAACCTTGATGGCTCATTTACAATGAATCTATAAAAAACCTATTTTCTTTTTATCGTAGGTGAAATTAAATTTGCTCATCAATCTGGGAACTTTCTCTCCTTGGATTCCCTTAAATGCATTTCTTCATCTAACAATATAATCGTCGAGATCCAAAAGCAACTTAAAAGCCTAAGAGATAAAAATATCTCAATAGATTTTGCATTTGTTCGCGGACACACGGGCGTCCTTGGGAATGAGTGAGTCCGATTGGCTTGCAAAAGCTGCAACCAAGCGCAGAATTGACATTGACGTTAATATTCCTAAATCGTTTTGCAAGAAGATCCCGAAAGAAAAAATGGTGAAGTCTTGGAACCAAGGATATCTCATTTCTAATAAGGGGAGCATAACAAAGAAATTTTTTCCCACCATTAATAAGAGACTATCATGTCATCATTTTTACACTAACTACAAATTAGCCCAATTTCTCACTGGTCATGGTAATTTCAAAAGCTACTTGAACAAATTTAATTTAGTTCCTTCATCTTTCTCTGACTGTAATACTGGTGGCGAGGAAAATGTAGAACATGTAATCCTTCTGTGTTCCAAGTATGTCAGAGAGAAAAAAATCATAAGACTGGCGTTCAGGAGACTCAACATTAATTGGCCACCGGATTTTCTCCAACTTCTTTCCACCAGAAGTGCTTTCAAAAATTTCTGTAAATTTTTTGTAACTAGTTAGTAATCCTTCTTAAC